>SJYC01008942.1:0-13946 GCA_006408675.1 Madoqua kirkii
TGGTTCCCCCCGCACCCCACCCCACCCCCCCCTGCCCCCACACACCTCAGGGAAAATAAGCACCAATAGTAACAAGAATAATAATTAAAGCCCCGCCTCTCAGTAGGTCCAGTCCTCACACACACACATGCCATGTGAATTTTCTTCTTTGGAGTGACTATATAATGGAAAAGTAGGGAATCAGGCCAGCAAGCCATCACCCTAATAGTCACTGTTCCCCCAAAGTTCCATCCATGTGTGAGCTGGAGCACAGCAGGGGAGTGGGAATGGTGGTAGAGGAAGAGATTCCCCCAAAGCAGCAAGAGGGATCAAGGAATTCCCCAACGTCTCTTCTGGGTGAATGTCACAATCAACTGAGCTCCTGGAAAGTCCCGTGTAAGGGTTTCCTCAATGAGATGGCCAATTCCTGATGGTTCAAGCATCACTTTCATTTGTCTCCCCCAGCTTCTTGGGGAAAGGTGGAATAGTTGAGAAATCTCCTGCCCTCCTTACTGGGTGGAGAATACCCCCAAAATGCTCTTTGGAGAAACTCAACATGACAAATAGCAAAACATGGGCATTCTGGTTTCAAAATTAGAGCAGAAAACATAAAGAGGAAAGAGAGAGACACAGACATGAGTACTAGAAGATCTACACACAGGGAAGGGTGAGTCTGAAAGAAAAAAATAAAACCATAAAAAGACATGCTATCTACCAGGTTCCACATGCCTGAGTCACCTGGCATTTGTCTTAATACCTGGGCATCTTATGCTGTCCCTATCATGGAGGGAGGGGATGGACAGTGCGATACATCAGGGATGGGAAGAGGGGAAAGAGCGAGGGTCCTGGGCAATTGAGATGCCAGCCCTCTGCACAAGCAGCAGCAATTTTTGTGTCATCTTCGTTTTGTCTAAAACTGTAAACAGCACCGCTTAAAAATAAAATATATCAGAAAAAAACAACTGATACATTGTTTTCCATGAATATAAAATGCAAACAATACAAAAATAGATAATTGACTTTTGATATATATATATATATATATATTAAAAACAACTTGGATGCAACATACACATGGGTAAACTTGAAGTCTCCCTGCTAAACCCCGTCTCCCTCTAGCAAATGGGCCTGAGGGCTGAGGGCAGGTGGAGTGGTAGCACTGGCAAGGGTAGGAAAGTCCTGGCAGCAGGATGAGGGGAATGCACCCTGGGTGTGGAAAGCTACTTCCCTCCTTGGTACAGTATTGAGGGAGAAAAGACTGGTGTTGACCAAAGCCTTTGGCCCAGAAGGCTCGTGGACTGGTGCCTAAGTTGAGTCCAGATGATTGGGGCAGGCCCTACAAGAGCCCCAAGGCAGGGCTTCCTTGAAGGCATTAAAATAGAGAAACTGACAGCCCTGGGAGCGACATTCTAGGTGGTCTTTTCTATCCACAGTCATTGGTCCCCTAAGGATCAGTCTCATTTGGGAATTCTGAGGATCAGAGCTATCTGACACTATATATAAGCGTGCTTGCTGGGCAAGATAAGAGCAGTCACCTTTTCTCAAGTGGTACCTTCTTGTGAAGTCACATCCAAAAACATTGACCTTGCAATGCTGAAATGGTGTTCATTTGTGGACTTAACATCTACATATTTAGTAGTGTGGGACATATTTGGTGTTAGCTAAGCAAACACTGGTGTATGTTTGGGGAGAGGCCTAGAGCTTGGCTGGCTCTCCAAGTGTCACCCTGTGCTGTCACACGAGTCTCAGATGGTGCTCCTTCCTCTTCTAGGCCACAGCTGGGATTCAGAAATGAACTGCTTGGATCTAGAGTAGACTCAAAGGAGCCTGCTTCTGCAGCCATGCACCCTGACTGCCTTATTTCTGGTGGTAAGGATCCTATCTCTGGGCTGGCCAGGACAGTGAAAGGACTTGCAGGCAGCAGTGTTCAAACCATGAGCTGATGCTCAGTCCTAAAACTTACTGTGATATGAGACCTTCCAAAGCCCAGCAATGTGTGTCAGGGCTATGACTGCCCTCTTCAGAGGTGGCACCTCTTGCTGCCCTCTTGTTACAGATGGCAGCTCTCAGCCCTTGGCCAAAGGATGACCACCTACTTTTTCTCTTCTCAGACAGGTTGGTGATCCAGCAGGCTCTGGTGGTTGGTGATGGTTCTACTACCTGCTGTGGTTGGCACAGTCTACATACAAACAGGAGCTTGTCTGCCCTGAAGGACAAGCAGAGATAGAAGAGGCAAGTGGTGAGCATTCCTCTGTTATAAAGGCATTTGGTGAGTGTCTCCTTCCTGCCAAATAGCCAGGCCAATTTTAGTCCCACCCTCCCAGGGTAACTTTGGTGAGAAGCCAGAATTGGGGCACTTCTCTCTTGGAATGCTATGCCAGGGTTGAGGAGGGACTTTCTCACCTTCTTTGATTCTCCAGCTTCATGACTGACAGATTTCTTCACAATGCAGACAAAGTCAGCCTGGAGAGCTGGTCTGCATCCCTTGAGTGTTGGTGTCGGTGCCATGCAAATTCATGTGGTACTTCCAGGGGTACACCTTCTACCATCCAGGTTTACTTTTTGTGGGGAGGGGCACTGGGCCAACCCCAATCCGAAAAATGGTGACAAAGACCAGCACACACATCCCATGGCCAAGGGGCAGTTTTCCCACAAAGTCATCTTGACTTGGGGTGGCAGGCAACAGCATCTCTTCTGGAATAGCAAGAGCCCTGTTCAACTCTTAATAAGCATGGAGATGGGTGGAGGATGGGGACAGGATCAAAGGAGCAAGGATAATAATTTGGGTCAACATACCTAGGTAAAAAGTTTCATATACCATTTCCAATGGTGAAATTTAAAAGGACCTCTCCATATTGGTGATTAATGAGAGATAGAGCCTGGTAAGATTAGCCTGTTGCAATGTCTTCCTGACAGCAACTCTTCCTCACCAATATATCCAAGCTAGTTTAACATGAAAACTGTGTGAATGCAGAAATACGGGTGCCATTCTTTCCATAAGGAGCTGCAATTACCACACAAATCAGAGTCCTTCAGCTTGGCAGAGTGAGGGCAGATCACAGTCTTTCCTCTCAAGTCGCCCAGTCCTATGATGATACTAAGAACTTGGCTAATTGGAAAATGAAGGCTCTTCAGAAAAACTGGAACAGCAACCTAAATACCCTTGTCCTGTCTTTTGGGAATGCTAGCATGAAGCCTCTTTAAAGCATCCAGTGAAAGGGTGGCAAGGCTTAAGGAACTTTTTGTCTTTGGGGGAGAGCAATTTTCCCTTTTAACAAGCTGAGTTGACATAAGTTTTGCAATGTATAAAATCCTCTCTCCTGATGAAAATGAATGAGTTCCTTTTCCTATCCTTCCCCTGCAACCTGTAAAAATCCCATCCCCTACAGCCGAGCCTAGTTTAGGCCACTTCTCTTCCCGTATCTCAATTAAAAGAATGTGTTTCTTGTAATGAGATAACGAAAATTTCCTTTGGAGAAAAAAGGAACCAAAATTTAAAAGCATCTGCAATTCAGGCTGTCACAAGCTTAAAGAAATGAAGAAGGAAAAAAAAAATCCTATCATTCCGGAGAAGACCTATGGTAGTGTCTACAATATAACCTTATTTTGTCTTGTTTGCAACTAGATGAATTTGGTCATTACATTAAGGAAATTAGCATTTTTTTGTCTTCAACCCAAGCTATAGCAGGCCAAGTTAAAAGACCCTCACTGGTTATGATGCCTAAGTCCATAGCAACAGGCAGTGAGACACATGCTACTTGATCCTCTCTGAGGACAGCTAGCTGGGGCTACTAGATTATACTATCTGATGTGAAGGTGGCAGCTATGACAAGACCAAAGGAAGTGGGAGTGGGTAGGATCTGTACCATAATTTTACACTGCTAATAGCAAACAAGCTCCTTGTCCCCAAGTGGGAGGCAGTGTAGACCTGGCTGCTCATCTACTGGATGGAAAAACTGCAGAGATTTTATACATATATAAAATCACTACCTTGGCAATTGGAATAGGCACAAAATTAGAGCATCTCAAACCCTGCATGGGTCACAAGGTAAAAACTCAAAAGCAAAAGTTGGAGCATAGAAGCAGCAATCTCCCAGGGCGGATGTACTTGAGCTGAATGTGGCCACAGAAGGGAAGTGGGAAACAAAGGTGAAAACTCATAGGAGCTTTCCTTGGCCAAAAGGATTTTCAAGTTAAACAGTAACCCCCACCCCCACCCCTCTGCCCAACCCTGATCCCCATTCACATGCTCAGGCCCCGTGCCCCTCACTCCAGAATTGATGATGACTACTCAGCTAGTTTCCCATTCATAGCAGTGGAGGAGCAGCTGGTGGGGAGAGAGGCACCTTGCTCAGCCTTCTTCTTTGACAGGTCAAGGCTGGAAGCCCCATAGTGAATGGGCTGGGGCTCTGGGGGCTCAGGCCGGATCCTGGGCAGCTGAGGGATGCCATGAGTAATGCCCACAGGCTTGGCCTGGGGCACAGGGCTGGGGCTGAAGCCTCCAGAAATGGAGGAACAACTGGGCTCATCAACAGGCAGCAGCACATCTTGAGGCCTGGCCCTCACACTCTGGGAGGCCTTGGTTGGAGGTTATAACAAGGGCCCATGGGCAGGGGTAGGTATGAAGGCCGAGCTAGCTGAGACTTGGATTCCCCAGGTGCCCTTGGCTCTGGCCCTGATACTGAGAGCAACATTGACATGGTGAGAGGAGATATGCAACAGACTGCCTGCCCAAATGGATGGCTAGAAGGCCCATCCAACTGGCCAGGACTTATCCAGGCATGGCCAGGCCCCACTGGGAGAGGACAGGGAGCCCAGGCAGACCAGTCATAGGTTACTGGAGGTTCAGTATAGAGAGATAGGGGACTGTCTCGGCCCCATTCTTCCTCCTCCTCTTCTTCATCTGAATCTTCTTGCTGGGCCTGAAGCTCATCAGACTCCATATAGCCTTGGGTCAGGTGAGAATTGGAGAGCTCCAGCTCGAGGGTCTCAGCAGTGTCAAGGGAGCGGCTCCTCCTGCTGAGGGCCATGGCAGCAGGTGGAGGACGAGAGTGCATGCCAGGTAGTCCCAAGTATCGAGGGAGACTGCTCACACCCCAGGGTAGGCCTTGGTAGAATCGGCTGCGGTAGTTGTTGAAGGCATGTTTCTGGTAGTAGCCCAGTTCAAAAGCTTCCAAGGAGGCTGCAAGGTCTTCATCATTGTGGAACTCAGGATTTTCTTCACACTTGCCTTCCCCATCCCGTTCCACATCAGCGATATCAAAGGTCACCATGGGAGGCAGCTCAGGAAGGTTTTGAGTGAAGGATGAATCAGAGTCAGAGCTGCAGGACATGCTGGAGAAGAGGTTCCCATTGCTGGTGAACTCCACAAGGGCCTGAGAGAAACTCACAGTAGCATTCCCTTCCTTCTCAATATCCTCTTCCTCTGGCTCCTCAGGGGGTGAATAAGTAGGGTAGGCCCTCCTGGGAGATCCTCCAAAATTTGCTTCTTGCATGTCTGGCTCAAACATAGCGTCACTCTGGAAGAGTTGCATCAGGCAAGTACTTTGATCTTTCTTGGAGCAGGTTCCTTCAAAACGCTTCTCCAAAGGACGGAAGTCCCTCCAGTCTGGCTCGCTGCTTGCAGTGGCAGGAAAAGCTGATGTGGTTCCTCTGTGGGAAGTCTGAGAGGCCCCTGATGTCCCTTCCACCAGACCCATCACTGATGGGCCTAAAGGCCTCATTTGATACTCTACGATGGGCTTCTCCTGCCGCACCTGGGTCTCTCGGACTTGAGCCTCTCGACCACAGGCCTCCCTGGCATAAGCCTCTCGAGGTCGGGCCTCTCTGACATAAGCTTCCCGGGTGTGCGCCTCTCGAACATGGGCCTCTCTGGTGTGAGCCTCTTGGGCACATGCTTCCCGGGCCTCTTGCTGCTCCCGCTGAAGCTCCCAATATAGCAACTGTTTCTGGATGGCCACTAGCCGTTCTTCCTCTGTCTCCATTGCTCCAGGTGGCCGAGGGGAAGAAAAGGGCTCAAAGTTCAAGAAGGGGTCAAACATCTCAGAACTGTGACCATGGAGGTCATAAAGACAGTCATCCTCAGGTGGGGAGTTCTCAAGACTATCATCTGGCTCATAGAACTCATAGAGGGCATCACCACTATAGCTGTCTCGGGGCAAGCAATCCCTACGGACAAGCCCCAGGGCCTCACCTGAATCATCCTCAAGTCCTGGTGTAGTGGAGTCATAATAACCCTCATCACTATTGGGGGCAGACTCTTGCTGATCACTCTGAGGAGTCAAAAGTTCCCCAGGGGCTGAGCCAGGATAAGACCTAACTGGGTCAAGAAGCATGTAGCCAAGATGGCCTGGGGATGTGGTGGGATGGTAGCCTGGATTTAGTATGGGCCTTGGGTACATCTGGGAACTTGCCCACAGATACTCTAAATCATCATCTTCTTCCTCCTTGACTTCTCCCTCCTCTAATTCCACTTCCTCTTCCTCTTCTTCCTCCTCCTCATCATCATCATCAGGCAAGGCCATCTCTTCGCCCCCTCCTTGGTAGGTTACCAAGCAGGAACTTCGTTTGTTCCATCTCGGTTGGCCCTCTGGCCTCCAGAGGCCATGCTATCTGTCATACTATCCATATCCTGTTCTGCTATTATGTCACCACAACCTGTCAGTGAGTCAAAACTCTTCAGAGATGTGACATCCCCAAAAAAGAGGCTCAGCTGGTCCCCTAAAGGGCCATTGGGTGGATTTACCTCTCCTGCCACAAGCTTCTCCCCTGTTTCTGGACTATGGAGCTCCTCTGGGCCACTGGCTTCAGGGGCAGGTTTGGGCTGCAAGAGTGCTGAGACAAAGGCCTCCAAGGTTTTTTCTGGATCTTTAAAGGCTGTTTTCTCAGTGGTTGCCAGAGAAGTCTCTGATATTGAAGAAACTTTCAGCCCAGGGACATCTTGAGATTTGGCATTTTCCTTTCTTGGGGCTTGGAAGAGCTCATCAGTGTGGGACAGAAGGGCTGAGCTCACATACTCATGAGGTCTGGCCCTGGCCCCCTCAGACTCCTTGGCTCCTGGATTGCTTTGTTCAGCCCCAGAGACCTTGCTCTTCCGGTGACGCCGGATACTACTGAAAAAACCTTTCAGGCCTTTTTTTGGCTTGGGCACAAAATGAGCCTTCTCAGCCCCAGCTTTCTCTGTGGCTCCAGCCACAGAACTCTTGCATCTGGAGTCTGTCTCCAAAGACCCATGGACACTCTGAGAGCTGGGAAGTCGGCATGATGACTCAGGCAAAGGTAAGGAGAGACCAGTTCCTTCACTGACAATGTCTTCAGGGTCATGGACTGCTTCACTTAGGCCATCGTGGGTCTTGCTCTTGCTAAGACCCTTCTTAGAACTGCCTTTCCCAGAACCTTTGCTTCGTCCCCCTCCAAAGAAACTAGGCAGGGTACAGATGCCCTTCTTGCCACCAAAGAGTTTCATGGCAGTTTTCTTCAGCCTACCTGGACCAGATGAGGGTGGCTCTGATGCAGGCCTTTCTGTTGTCTCAGAGGCCTTGTTTTTGGCCCCTTTCTCTGTCCCTTGATCCTGGATATCCATAGAGACTCTGTTCCCTTGGCCTGAGCAGCTTCATCCTTTTGGGTCTCCATGATGGTGGGGAAAACTCAGGTGTATTCAGCTAAAAAATGCAGCCTTTTGGCTTCTTGGCACTGTTATAACATTATCAGTCAGGAAGCATCACAGCTGGGGCTGAAGATAAGAGAGACAAAGAGAGATAGTACTGGTGAGCAAGCATTCAGGCTGGGTTTGTTTTCACAGGTGTCTGTGGTTTCAGGCTTGAATTGAACCACAAAGAAAGAAAATGTAGGGAAAACCTTAATATACTCCATATGCTTGGCTTGCTGGGTCAAACCCCTCTGGGCCACAAAGCAGCAAGACCATATACTGAGCAACAGGCAGCCAAGACCCCTACCCCTTTTGCTGGGTCTACTCGCTTCAGGTCACCTTAAGTTCAGGGGAGAGCACTGGGCATGGAGAACTGCAGATATGAAAAAGGCCCAGGTGCTATTGGCCACAGGAGGGGTGGTGTAGGAAAGTGGAGGGGAAGTCAGCTCTGATGACACAGAAGTTTTGAAAAACAGCTGGCAAAAACAGCCCATTAAATATTCACTGGGTTCTGTAAGAACCCAATTTCATATTAGCCAGAGCTCTCACTGACATTTTGCCTGGAACTGGGTAGAAAAGTAGACCTGAAGTTTCACTTTCTTCCTTCAGGCTACCAAAATTGCCTGTAGGACCATGCTCAGACCTTCAAAAGCCAAGAACAGGAGCCTTGCAGACCCACATTCCAGAGCTGCAAAACAGAATCAGCTAAGATGGCATGGTAGCCTTGGGGCAAGGCACTCTCTGGGATTCAGTATACTCTGTCCAAGAGGCCTAGAAATACCTCCCTCTCATAGAGGTTATGTGAGGGACAGGTCTAACCTAGACTCTCTAGTGACTGTTCTGTTGGTAACAGATTTTAATGTGGTCCACAGGGGCTTCCCTGATGGCTCAGAGAATAAAGAATCTGCCTGCAATACAGGAGACCCAAGTTCATATCCCTGGGTTGGGAAAATCCCCTGGAGAAGGGAATGACTACCCACTCTAGTATTCTTGCCTGGAGAATTCCATGGACAGAGGAGCCTGGCAGGCTACAGTCCATGGGGTTGCAAAGAGTCAGACATGACTGAGCAACTAACACTTTCACTTTCTGCAACTGAAACCACCATGAGAACCATGAGACAGATCATTTCTTCTCTCGCCCTTTCATTATTCTGACCCCCATCTAACTTCCTATCTAGAAAGGGAACTCCTTGAAGGCACAACTCAACACGACTCATGTCCCTGGTCAGTTAGGCTCTGAACAGCTATTTCAATAAACAAACCTGATGCAAGACACACCCTTCTGGTCTAGGCTTCCGGTCCTCTAAATAGCCAAATGTCACAGAGATAGAAAAAAAAAAAAAGAAAGGCTAGCCACCACCTATCCCAACATATCCCCCTCCCCACCCCCATCCCCATGGTCTGATGTATACATTCCAGTGACTATAGCTGATTAACAGCTGGATCAGTGACCGGCCTGCTAAAGCCCAGTGACCACTTCCTGGAAAGTCCCTCACCATGGTCTTCTCTTTGCAGGGTGGCCACCAGCACCTAAGGAGCTTGGGTAAGGAAGGGAGACAGAATAGCTATTGGGAGCCAGAGAGAAGGAAAGAAAGAGGGGCAAGCAACACTGTTGTCCTAAAAGTAGCTGGCCAGCACATCAGCCTTGTGACTGGTTGCCATGGTAAAAACTCTCACATTCACCTACAGTGGGAAACTAAGAACTAGCACTCTGGGGGTAAAGAGAGCCTGGCAGCTACACTCTATCCTCTGACCACATTAGCAGAATCTTCCTGGAGCCCTAATCTTGTTTTGCAAATAGTAATTTGTGCCTTGTGCCATGCTTGGCCTGACACTTGACTCATCAATGTGATCTAAGCTTCCCTCAGAAGCACTCTGCAGAACTGAATATTAAACTTGTAGCATGATAATGTTTGTTTACCCCCAAAGTAAGAGAAAAAAAATACCATCATCTGACCTCTTCTCTGCATAAATCTGTATTGCAATTTGCTCTGGTTAGGTTTTTGTTTTTTGATTCTGTGTGACATATTTTAACATGGCATTGTTCCAGCTAGCCCTGCAACTGATAGCACCACAATAAACAGTACTACCCCTCAAATACACAATGATACACACACACACACACACTCTGAGTTCTCTGCCCTGGGGTCTAAAGGGAATAGGGACCCTATTATCTATCTGAGTCCTTCACTTTCCAAAGCACAGATGTTTTTATCTCAGCCCTGAAATTATTAACAATGTTGTCATTATGGTTTGGGCATTGAGGAGATGGGGTGGCAATAAGTGGAGTTATTTGTGAAATTCTATTCCCCTCTGTGGAATTACTGAAAGGAACCTCACTAGAACATTTGGTTAAATGATAGTTATTAAGCTCAGTGCTGCCAGAAGGATTCAAAACCCCAGTCCTTGATTTTGGGAAGCTCCTAGGCTAACAGAGAATCTTCTATATAACAGTCTGAAGGCACAATATGATGCAGACCTTAGAGAAGAGCCCTCCTTACTGGTTAAGCTGAGTGCTGAAGTATCACTCTTCATACCTTATGATCATATCCCAGGATAAACTTGAAAGGCAAAAAGATAATCTCTGGGCTCAGAAAAGAGAATGCCTTGAGAAGGAGGCATTCAATCTGGGCCTTTATAGACAGGAGTGAGTGAAACTGTCAATTATTTAGAGGAAAGGATGGGCAAGACTAGTAAGTGTGGCTGGGCATCAAGGAAAACCAAAGGCTAAGTCAAAAACCTTATAGGCTTACCCATCCTTGTGAATTGAAGGCTTAATTGTCCTATGGGTTTTGGAGCTAGAATTCCTGCAAACAGAAGAATTAGGCAAACTGAATGTCAGACAGGGCTGCTTTATAGAAGCTTGATGCCTTGGCTATAGGGTAGTTCCTTTGGGCTTTCTCTTACCCTTGCTTCTTTGCTCTGTTGGAGTAGAGGCCAGTTCATAGCTCTCTACATTGTCCCCTTCTCTGTAATAGGGATCAGCAGTATGCTGTGGAAGGAGCCATGGTCCACAGAGTTGGGTTCCAGATTATGCCAAGGCATCCATCGAAGCCTTGGGCACTTGTGAAATGAGATCAAAATAGCTTCTCTATCTGTGGTCCACTGCAGTGATGTGAGGTTAGATGGGACAATGAACGCCAAAAGCATTTCGTAAGCTGTAAAGTGCAAAGCAAATGAGAAAGACTGGCATTCCTGTTATATAAGTCAGATCTCAGTTTCCTAGGAAGTAGCTGTTTGTTGTTTAGTCACTAAGTCGAGACCATGTGTAAAAGGCCACTTATTTGAGAAAGCCATTCAACTATAGGAAGTCCAAGGAACCAGCTACCTTGGCCCATGCTGAGGAAGAGCCAAGTGTTAAAGGATTTTAAAGACGTTTGTGGATTTATACAAAGTCCTCTGTTAAGGGCAATTTAAAAAGCCTTCTGTATATGTGGTGGGAGTGGGTGAACTAGGCGGGGTTGTATCCTCGGTAATCAAATTCTCTTCCCCCAGGTTCAGGTCCTCCTCCTAACTAGGCCCAGGGCCATCTTTGCTGGCAAAGGTCAGAGTTGAAATTATGCTGTCTCCTACCTTCCTGCTTTGTCCCTTCCAGAACCAGGTACCCCACCCATAGTGTCTCTGCCTTCTGTCTCCCACAAGGCAGGAGGACAGAAGCTGGCAGGAATCACCTGTAGCTAGTGCCCCTTAAGCCCAGCCCCATCTAGCCATCTGACTCAGGCCTCTATTCCATACTCTTTACTACCTCACCAGGTCCCAATGCTGTCCTTTCCCAGTGGGCTATGCTACCTTTGCTCGGGACCACAATTCAGGAGAGTGATGGGGCAGAAGGCAAAGGGGACTGCAAAGGGGACTGCAAAAAGACAGATTCTGCAGCTCCCTCAGGCTGAGGCTAGCTCCCTTCATAGTTTCTGCCAAGAAAGTAGTCCTGCTAAGTGCAGAGCCCCTCCATCTTAAGGTTTCTCAAACTGCATGCCTATCTAAGTTTCAGTTGGACTGGTGGGTGAGGGAACACTCTAAGGCTACCCTGTGATCTCTGGCAGGGGCCACTTGCTGAAGCTATTGCTAGCATGTCAGGAATTAGGCTGTGTCCATCCTGCTCCAGAGAGGCCAGCCTCAGGCCATTCTTAGACCAGTGGAAGGCTAGGTCAGAGCTACTTCCTCCTCCTCTCCTCTCAAAATACAGCAAGAGACCAGTCACAAATTTGCCCCAGGAATCCACTCAGTAATGGGGAAACAGCTGCAGTGAGTCTTGCACATTCTGCTCCGAGCCCTATTTCCTGGGGCCAGCTCAGCCAAGTTTAGAGAAGGCTGAGTTCAGGGAAGAAGTGTGGGGATTTATGCAATAGCTCCAGAGGCATGGCCTCAACCAGTCATAGTTTCCCAGATCTCCTCCAAGAAGTTTTCCTGGGAGAAAGCCCACTCTGGATGCATCCTGCGTTTGAATATGCAGTGG
Organism: Madoqua kirkii; assembly: GCA_006408675.1. Lineage (NCBI taxonomy): Eukaryota > Metazoa > Chordata > Mammalia > Artiodactyla > Bovidae > Madoqua > Madoqua kirkii. The sequence goes on from SJYC01008942.1 coordinate 12,084, forward strand.
AAGGTGGTCTAAGGAAGGAGTAATAAGGACAGGAAGTCCAGCCAACCTCCTCCCACTTCCTGAGAGTCAGCCAATTCTGCACTGTAATCAGCTCTCCCTACCTGGAGGAAATCCAGCAAGTTCTTTTGGTTTCAACTGGGAAATGAGGATATTAAGAGTGCCCACCTTTTAAAGCTATTTTAAGGAATTAAAATCTGATGTACATAAAGTAACAAAATCCATTATATAACAGAGGCTCAAAAACATAGCAACTAGTTTTATATATATTGTATTCAAACTGCTGCTGCTAAGTCACTTCAGTCGTGTCTAACTCTGTGCGACCCCATAGACGGCAGCCCACCAGGCTCCCCCATCCCTGGGATTCCCAGGCAAGAACACTGGAGTGGGTTGCCATTTCTTTCTCCAATGCAGGAAAGTGAAAAGTGAAAGTGAAGTCACTCAGTTGTATCTGACTCTTAGCGACCCCATGGACTGCAGCCTACCAGGCCTCTCCATCCATGGGATTTTCCAGGCAAGAGTACTGGAGTGCAGTGCCACTGCCTTCTCCATTTTATTCAAACTATAGTTGGACAATTTCTAGCAGCAAAACTACCTCAGTCAGGGTTGACTAAAGTGCTCTAAGGGTATGTCACCAAACCTTCTTGGGCCTCAGTTTCCACAAATGATAAATGAAGGAGCCTTCATTTCTTCTCACAGGAGGCTTCAGTTGTTCTCTTAGTCAATTTTTGTTCAGGGGCCCAAAATATTTCCTCAAATCAGTGACTGGTTAACAGCTCTGGTTTATCTGGGAATCTCTACTAGCCAGGTTCTCTAGCCCAAGCCAGAAAGGTCAACAATCCAAACTTAGCTAAAGTACCAATACAAAGGAAATTCACATCAACAAATGTCCTTCATCCACTCCTGGAACTTGTTGTTTAATCACAAAGTCATGTTCTACTCTTTTGTGATCTCCATAGATTGTAGCTTGCCTGGCTCCTCTGCCCATGGGATTCCCCAGGCATAAATACTGCAGTATGTTGTCATTTCCTTCTTTAGGAGATCGTCCCAACCCAGGGATAGAACCCACATCTCCTGCATTGGCAGGCAGATTCTTTACCACTGAGCCACAAGGGAAGCACTCATGGTACTTACCAGCTTACAAAATGTTCCCCACTTCCTCACTCATCCCCATTTCTCCTTCCCAGTGATCCATTAATCAGGCCTGGTTGCTGTTGCTGTTTAGTCACTAAGTCATGTCTCTTTTGCAACATTATAGATTGTACCCCACCAGGCTCCTCTGTCCATGGGATTTTCCTGGCATGAATACTGGAGTGGAGAATACTTTCTTCTCAAATGAGCATGGAGCATTCCCAGGATAGACCACATCCTGGTTCACAAACCAAGAATCGGTAAATTTAAGAAAACTGAAATCATATCAAGCATCTTTTCTGACCACAACGTTGAGATTAGGTATCAATTATAGGAGGAAAAATAAAACTGTATAAAACACAAACACATGGATATTGAACAATACATTTCTAAATAACAAATATGTTATTGAAAAAGTGAAAAGAGAAATCAAAAACTTCCTAGAAAAACATGACAGTGAAATAATGATGACCCAAAACCTATGGGGTGCAGCAAAAGCAGTTCTAAGAGGGAAGTTTATACATAATCCTACCTCAAGAAACAAACAAAAACATCTAATAGACAGCCTAACTTCACACCTAAAACAACTGAAAAAAGAAGAATAAAAGAAAAAACCCAAAGTTAGCAGAAGGAAAGACATCAAACATCAGAGCATAAGTAAATGAAAAGGAAATGAAGAGACAATACTAAAGATTAATAAAACTAAAAGCAGATTCTTTGAGAAGATAAATAAAA
>SJYC01008944.1:0-10452 GCA_006408675.1 Madoqua kirkii
AAAGCACCCTTGATCCTCCTCCCAAAATGTAAAATATGATTACTCCAAACACATGAAATATATACATTTATATATTCATATATTAATATACTTATATATAATGCAAATATACAATTTATATATATAAGTAATTATATATTATATATGCTTAAGTATATTTTTTAAAGAATAAAAAATGTAACCCATAATGCAGAAGATTCTGCTTATATTTTTATATATATTCTTTAAATCTGCTGAATTGGAAATTGCATGTGTAAGCTATCTGTACTTGCATGTGTAAGCTATTTGTACAGGCAATAAAACATTCTGTGCCCAATTAGGGCAAGAAATTTAGTAATGGAAGATTTTAATATTATGATATTTGGTTAACATTGTGGTTAGACTAAGTTTGGGAGAGAGTAAGAAATAGCTATGAAAAGGATATTTCTTTTTAATTAACTTGTAAAAATCTGCTTCAAATTGCAGACAGAAACATAAAATGAATGTAGATTCCTATTATATGGTGGTTTAGTCACTCAGTCCTGTCCGACTCTTGCAATCCCATGGACTGTTGCCTACCAGTCTCCTCTATCCATGGGATTTCCCAGGCAAGAATACATGAGTTGGTTGCCATTTCCTTCTTCAAAATTCTGTATAGTACTAGGTCAATTATAATCATTCAAAGAAATCTTAAAGAATCTTGACAGAGTGAAAACATTTCATTTACTTCAGGTTGATTTCTCCAATTGTACTCCATGCCACTTCAAGCAGGCCCTATTTAGAAAAATGACTACAACTACAAAAAAGGTCATATATGAAAATTAGATGCTGACTATTTTCATTACTAAAAGTTTGTTCAGTTTTCTAAAGTCCCTTACATCTCAACACACACATATCCCCACACACAGAGCATCAGGTTACCTGGAACCTGAGAAACCTAGAGTAAATCTTTAGGAGCTACTGTCTTCAGCTGTAATGATAAAGCAGCTCTGAAATGTTAATGTGAGTTGATGGGAAAATAGGATTTGACCTAATAACACCTTGACTTTATATCATACTTTTCTCCTTTTTAAAGGCACAGGATTCTCATAACAGATCTATGAGAATAGTTGTATTTGCAAATTCATAAAACGTCAGAACTGAAAGAGTTGTTTGTTTTTATCTTATCTCCTTTTCATATTAAATATAAAGAAATCAAGGTTCAGAAGTTGGATGGAAAACCTTAGGCCAAATGTACAAAATGGAAGAAGCACTAATTGTGGTCAGAATCAGGTGAATTTGAGATTCAGCTCTGCCACTCTTGAACCGTATAAATATCCTTGAGCAAATAATTTAAGTTCCTTGAGTCTCAGTTTTCTCACCTGTAAATATAAAACACTATGCCTAATTTTTTGACATGTTGTATAGATTCAGTGAAACTATGGTTGGAAAATATCTAGCACAGTATGGGCACAGAGCAGGTACTCAACTGGAGATAATTCTATTCTTGTAGGATAGTCTACAACACAGAGACACACATATGTCACCAGGAATACACTTATTAATTGAAGCAACGTGTACCAGTACATAAATAAGGGAGACTGTTGGCCAAGCTTACTACAGTAATAATGACATAGTAATGTTAGGTAGATAGAATAGGGAAACGGAGTCCAAAATGGCAGTGGCTAAAAGACAAGGAAGGGAAAAGCCCACGAAAATAGAACAAAGGAAGGTCCGAAGACCAGAGTGAAGACTTCAGGTGGAACAAACAGCATGCCTGGCTAAGCCCAATTTGCATAGGGTGGGCCCAGGTGGAAGAAAACATAAAAGGCAGAGCCAAAGCGCGCGCGCGCGCTCTCTCTCTCTCTCTCTCTCTCTCTCTTCCTCTCCCATCTGCGTGTGCTCTCTCTCTCTCTTTCTCTCCCGCATGCATGCACTCTTTCTCTCTCTCCCATTTTCCTGCTATCTTCTAAATAAAATAGAGCTGTAACACTGATTTGCCTAAGAGCTGTAACACGGTTTGTCCAAGACCTGAGAGCTGTGACGCGCCGAGGGCTCTAATGTCCGTTGCTCCAAATCTTTGTTGCAACGAGACAAAGAACCGGGGAACATACACTTGCGTGACAGTAATATAGTTTACTAGGATAATCTGAACCCAGGGTAGACAAGGCACAAGCAGGGAAGCTGGAAGAAAACTCAAGGAGCCATAGGAACTGCAGACATGTTCATTCTCTCTGGGCAACAGCAACCAGGGATCCTCAGGTAGGATTTATATACTTGTACAGAACAAGAGTGACTTGTGGCCAAGGGGGTACAATGTGATGCACATGCACAGTGCTACAAATGACCTCAGGTGTTACATAACCATTCAAAGTCTGCAAAGTCATTGTTTACAGAACAAAGGGTGATAAGGCATGAGGAAGTTGGGGAGGGAGAGCCTTACTGACAATATTTTGTTAATTATTCCACATCCTTTTTTTATTTTCCCACATTCCATTCCATCAGGGTCTTTTGTCCCACAGAATATGTAGGTTCTGCCCTCTGCAACATCTCCTTAGCACATACTGTCACCACTTACATCCATATACCACAACAACAGTAGAGTCTACAAAAACAAACCACTGTGTGCAAGCTATACTCCAATACAGAGCAAAACCCAAAGCCAGGTACTGTACAGGCTTGCCTACCATTCAGGCAATGGGTCTCCAGTAAGCCACTGTATGCCATTTCTTGTGTCATGTGCTGTAATGCTACTGTAATTTTTTTTCTAATGATCATCTGATATATACACACAACATTCTGTAACCAGTAATGCACACACTCCACCTTATGTGAAAGTAAACAAATTAACGGTCATTCAATTATGCAAAACTGTTTGCCTTATGTGCCACATAAGCCTAACAGGGTTAAGGCTTGGTGTTTATAGTTCAAAGCACAGGTAGTATTCAAAGCAAGGGCAGTAATTTATGCTTCAGTAACTATAGCTACACATTGGTACAAAAACAGGGCCAAGAGTTAGTACCACCAGTGAGTCTATTTCACTGTGTATCACACATAAGCTGTGTTCCAATTGATAGTTCGCATGGAAGAGTGGCAGGCAGGTAGAGCTGGCCCCATGTGCACTGTCCTTTCCAATTACCATGTAAGCGTAGCCATCTGTAAGATCGACATACTTACAGAGTGCCATGAGGGACACGGGTTACACTATTGGCCTCTCCATAGCCCAGACCATGCTAACATTAACACAGAGAGATAGGGGTGTCCACCCCACAGGCTCAGGACCATTCTTTTTTTCCACTCAAAGGGGTGCAATGTCCCATAATTCAACACTCACAGCTAGAAACCAGGAGTACATGTTCTCCTTGGAGGCAAAGCATGCCTTGCATGCTTTGTTTCATTCCATTCAGCCATGTTCTGCTCCAACCAGAAAGTGCTGTGTTTTCAGGTCCAGTTAGTCACAGTCATAGGCTGAATGCCCCAGGAGAGTTCCACAGCAGTTCTAACAGGGAGCTCAGTGCAGAACCAACATGCCAACACATTTTGTACTGTTGCATAGGTGTATGCCCAATGTACAGTCATATTGGTCATGATACACCTACAAGCAGAAAGACAAAGAGGCACCAGCACAGGTAATTCCTTTCCATATAACAGAATACATGCAAGCCTTGTGTCTTGAGAGAGAATAGTCTCTGGCACTGGAGGTTTACCTGGCTTTATATACCGTTTGCCTGATAACAGAGGAACTCATGATAGGCCACAGGGAGAGTATGAATGCACCTTTCAGAACCAAAATAGCTCTTTGAAATTCCAGCCTTGTATTTCACACATGAGGAGGGCAGATGCTTGTCACCCAGTATACAACCTGGAACTTATGTTGTAGCATTTGTCCCCATGTGTCTAGGAAATCTACCCACTGCATGTGTGGTGCCTTTATCTTCCATGACCAAGTCCAGTCCACTGTTTGTCCTTGTGAAATCCCAGTTGGAGCTGGCAACAGGATATTACCTTGGGTTCCACATCCAGGCTTTAACAGAACATCTGCTGTTGTCACTTGCAGTTGTATAGGTGTCACAACAGGATGCAGAAGAGCCTGCACAAGGGCACACCACTCCTGAGAGATTTTTCATTAAGGACCTGCAAAACCACCCATAGGCATCAGGTTCATCCCTTCACAGAGGGGGTATCAATAGACATCTGTAGGCCTCAGTTCAGCAAGCTATTATATCACTCAATCATACCTGCTGCCTGTGGATGGTATGGGACATGAAATATTCGCTGCATTCCTAGTCTATGTGCCCATTTCCGAACCTCCTCTCTGGTGAAATGTGTACCTTGGTCAGTTTCTGTGATTAGAGAATGGCTGTATAGGGCCATCAGGAAATCAAGTTCCTTAAGTATACAATGATGATCAGTGGCCTTTCATGGCCAAGAAACCAGCAAACCTGTAGTTGTGTCTACACAGAGCAAAGCTAGCATTATTTGATGTTGGCAAAGGCCCTATAAAGTCTACTTGCCTTTGAGTCAGAGGAACCCTTCTTCTTACCATGTGCCCATCAGTGGCTGCCAGCCTATGGGGACGAAAATCCTCCTGGGCACATGTGGAGCAGTCATGATAGGTATCTGTTATCTCCCTCTAGGAAACAGGATGATCACAGCTTTTGGCAACTGCCCACATGGTTTTGGTTGCATGATGCAGGTGCCAGTGGAACCAAGCTGCTACTTCGTTAGGAGGAGCTTGCTCCACTCACTGGACACGTACTAGCATATGGACTTCATCATTCCCCAGGCTCCCCATAGGCAGATGCCCAGTTGCATGTATTACTGTTATGTCTTTTTCATGTCTGAAGTCCCATAAGTCTTGCCAGACAGCTTATCCCAACAGAGGTCTGTGGCCTACTAGCCACTGCTGTGTATTCCAGATAGTAATCCACAAAGTTAGGCGTTTGTAAACTGCACAACTGTCAGTACAGATAGTGAGGGGCACTGCTTCATTCTTAGCCACTATCCAGACAGCACATAACTCAGCCAACTAGCTGCTTTCACCGACTCTGGTGTCAAACCACATGGTGCCTGTGGCAGGGGAGATAGCAATGGCAGTTCTGGAGGAGGCTTGACCTCTAACAGTCCATCAGTTTACCAGGTTTGGACATCCACTGGGGGTTTACCTTCTCTAAATGGAGAGGGTTCCAGCTCTGTCATTGTTGGGATGTCTCCAAATGTTTCCACTGTAAATGTAACAGACTCTAGACTATCCTGCAACTCTTGTGACAATGGACTGGCAGATAAGGAGCTCCTTTGTTCTAGAGATGCTCCCCACTTGGCCAAGTTAGGGGTTTGTGACTCTCCTGTTTTGGGAGAGTGTACTCTACTACTATACCCAGTACTGTAGCCAGCCCGCTCTAGGACATGTTGCTTTGACAAGCTCCAGGGCCTTCCCTGTGATAGCCTCTGTGGACAACAAAGTGGCATACACAGCTGCTAACTGCTTCTCCACCAAGGAGTACCTTGTTTCTGCCCGTTTCCACAATTAGGACCAAAATCCTAAAGGAGAATGCAGTGGCTCTTGTCATTGTCACAAGTCCCATCCAAACCCTTCCTGGGCAACACATACATCTAACTCAAATGGCTTAGTGGTATCCACAACTTGCAATACCTAGGCCTGCTGGACTGCTTGCTTAGTGGCATGGAATGCTTGTTCCACAGTATCTGACCATTTCCAGGTGAATGCCTTCTTTATCAGAAAGTATAAGGGACATACATACAGAAAGTATAAGGGCAGAGAAACCAGAGATCAAATTGCCAACATCTGCTGGATCATGGAAAAACCAAGAGAGTTCCAGAAAAACATCTATTTCTGCTTTATTGACTATGTCAAAGCCTTAGACTGTGTGGATCATAATAAACTGTGGAAAATTCTGAAAGAGATGGGAATACCAGACCACTTAACCTGCCTCTTGAGAAATTTGTATGCTGGTCAGGAAGTAACAGTTAGAACTGGACATGGAACAACAGACTGGTTTCAAGTAGGAAAAGGAGTACATCAAAGCTGTATATTGTCACTCTGCTTATTTAACTTATATGCAGAATACATCATGAGAAATGGTTGGCTGGAAGAAGCACAAGCTGGAATCAAGATTGCTGGGAGAAATATCAATAACCTCAGATATGCTGATGACACCACCCTTATGGCAGAAAATGAAGAGGAGCTAAAGGGTCTTTTGATGAAAGTTAAAGAGGAGAGTGAAAAAGTTGGCTTAAAACTCAACATTCAGAAAACGAAGATCATGGCATCCGGTTCCATCACTTCATGGGAAATAGATGGAGAAAAAGTGGAAACAGTGTCAGACTTTATTTTTGGGGGCTCCAAAATCACTGCAGATGGTGACTGCAGCCATGGAATTAGAAGACGCTTACTCCTTGGAAGAAAAGTTATGGCCAACCTAGACAGTATATTCAAAAGCAGAGACATTACTTTGCCGACTAAGGTCCATCTAGTCAAGGCCATGGTTTTTCCTATGGTAAGGTATGGATGTGAGAGTTGGACTGTGAAGAAGGCTGAGTGCTAAAGAATTGATGATTTTGAACTGTGGTGTTCGAGAAGACTCTTGAGAGTCCCTTGGGCTGCAAGGAGATTCAACCAGCTCATTCTGAAGGAGATCAACCCTGGGATTTCTTTGGAAGGAATGATAGTAAAGCTGAAACTCCAGTACTTTGGCCACTTCATGTGAAGAATTGACTCATTGGAAAAGACTCTGATTCTGGGAGGGATTGGAGGCAGGAGGAAAAGGGGACGACTGAGGATAAGATGGCTGGATGGCATCACTGACTCGATGGATGTGAATTTGAGTGAACTTCGGGAGATGGTGATGAACAGGGAGGCCTGACATACTGTGATTCATGGGGTTGCAAAGAGTCGGACACAACTGAGCGACTGAACTGAACTGATAAGGGGCATGCCAGTAGGGCCAGGTGAGGTACAAATGTCCTCCAATAGCCCAAAAGGCTTATATAGATGTGTAACTGAACCACAGTAATAGGTTACAGGAGCATTTGTATCAACTACCACTTCTGGTATAACTTTTGTCTTACCAGACCAGACAAATTCTAAGAACTTAACAGATAACCCAGGCCCTTGGAATTTTGTGGCATTCACAGTCCACCTACGTGATTCCAAATCCTTTATCAGCTCTGGTGCACACTCTACTGAATCAGCAAAAGAATCAGAGGTTAGTAACACATCATCATTATAATGAAATTATTTAACTGATATAGGGCATTTCCATTTTCTCAAGTCTCTTGCAACCAGCTCAGGACATATCGGGCTATGTAGATACCTTTAAGGAAGGATCTGAAATGTCCACTGACATCGCTTCCAAGTGAACACAAATTGATTTTGAGTCTCAGAAGCTATAGGTATGGAGAAAAAGGCATTAGCTAATTCCATCACATAGTGATAAGTGCCTAGCTCTGTGGTCAATTTGTCCATCAAGTCATGGATCAAAGACATCACAGAATGCATAACTGACATTTTATTCAGCTCTCTATAGTCCATAGTCATCCATAATGAGCCATCAAGCTTTCAAATGGGCCACACAGGGGAATTAAATGGACTCTGTGAAAGCAGTACAATTTCCACTTTCACCAGCTCGGCAATGGTGGCATGGTCATGGTCATCTGGTAGAGATGAATTTTCTCATAGTTACTACCCTCCGCGGTGTTGGTACTACCTATGAGGGATGCTTTGCATATGCTCTCACAACAGCCTTCACCACAGGCACTTGAAGATGGAATTCCCCCCAAAGGTCTGTAGCATTAAGCCTTGAATATCTATCCCCAAAATAAGGTCGTTGGGATTGGGGACACACACACAATTCACATGAGAACTTTTTCAATTTATAAAGGTAAAGGCACAGCTTTTAAAATTTGGTCACTGTAGCCATCATTGTGTGGACTAGGACCAGGGAATTGTTCTTATTTGTCATCAATTAGGCTGCATTCAGCACCAATATCAACCAGGGTCATTACTCTTTGTACATTAGCCAGTGACCAGTGACTGCAAGTTCTACATGGGGCCTCTTGTCCTTGCATGGGCTCTCATGGCAGGCATCTTGGCCTGAACTCTATTCAAAGCAAAACAAAGCATTGGCAGGATTATCTGTGAATGGCATAAAGTCCCTTAATTGAACTGCCCATATGTCATGCACTGGGTGATTCTCATACTTGGTAAACTGGTTTTCTGGACTCAATTGCTTTCACAGCTCTAAGAGTATAGCATTGGGTTATTTATCAATTTTATTTTTGTCAACTCCCACTGCCAGCAAATTGGCCCACATTTGCACTTGTGTCACCCAGGTGGGACCTTTACCAGCTCAGCCCCTCTTTGGGGTCTTCACATTCCTAACACGTTTGGCCTGCAGCCGCCCCCTCTGCTTCTCGCAAGCTAGCCATCATCAAAGTTATCTCATAGATAGGGCTTCCCACATAAGACACAAGTATAACAGGCAGGGATCCAAAATAGGTAGATGGAGCATTGTTCAAAATCGTCTTGCACACCTCCGGTAACGTGCTCATCATCTGGGCCTTTTGTATTTAGTTTTAACATCACCTGTCTCATGCCCAGCTCTTTCATTACCTGGGTCAACTCGAGATAACTTCTCGCAAGCTAGCCATCATCAAAGTTATCTCATAGATAGGGCTTCCCACATAAGACACAAGTATAACAGGCAGGGATCCAAAATAGGTAGATGGAGCATTGTTCAAAATCGTCTTGCACACCTCCGGTAACGTGCTCATCATCTGGGCCTTTTGTATTTAGTTTTAACATCACCTGTCTCATGCCCAGCTCTTTCATTACCTGGGTCAACTCGAGATAGGTATGCCATTTACTCACAGTATGTCAGAGCTCTCCTACATTTGCCTACACAGTGCAGATGGCAGCATTAATCCATTCCATCAGGTAATGTGTTTAGTTAGGGGCACCCTGCATGACCTGCCAAGCATTCTTCAACCTTTGTCTCTACAACAGGTGCATGGCTAGAGATGCTAGCCATTTTACTTCATTCCCAGAAAAAAAGATACCATCCACCTCTGTGTCCCAAAGTCACAAAACCCATGCTGTCAAGAGTTCCCCTGTGCGTTTGCCAAAACAGCTGACCCAAGTTGACCAAATCTGCATGAGTATATGGTCAATATATCATGAACTCAGTCACATTGGGGGCCCCTTGTGGATGCTCCCCGCCCCCCAGGCATTAGGTTGCTCATGCTTCACTTTCTGCTGCACAACAGGTCGCTGATAAGAGGCAATCTGTGGGCTCACAACAATCGTCATCAGCTCTCAATATCTCATAATCTGAGGCTCCATGTTCCTCAAGGCAATGCAGCTCTTGCTCCAGCATGTGTATTTGTTGCTCCAGATCCTCTGATATCTCTGAAGTTCATGCACTTAGGCAGCATCACAGAGAGCACCATTCATATTTGCCTTCAAGAAAGTCAAGAAAATCCACCCATGTTGCCAGCAGTAGTATGCACCACTTTGTCCAGCAATCAAGAATTCACTGCCTGTAACACATCTTCAATACTATCCAGTGACCCTTTCACTACCTCCTAGTCTTCCAAGGGGGCCCACGTGGAGAGAACCATAGCCTCTGGGTACCACATACTGTGTGGTAGCCACTGGCTTCCTCATTCAGTTGGAGCCCCAGGCTCCTCTACCTACTGGGTATCCTGCTGACTATGCCAGTTGTCTTGCTTCTCATACTGTTTGCTGAACCCAAGATAGATAAGGCACATGTGGGGAAGCTGGAAGAAAACTTGAAGAGCTGTAAGAACTGCAGACATGTTTATTCTCTCTGGGCAACAGCAACTGGGGGTCCTCAGTTAAGAGTTGCATACCTGTTTTGTACAGAACAAATTGGCTCATGGACAAGCTGGTACAATGTGATGAACATGTGCAGTACTACAAGTGATCGCAGCTGTTACATAACCATGCAAAGTCATTGTTTACAGAACACAGCATGATAAGGCATGAGGGAGTGGGGTAGAGAGACTGACAGACACCATTTTGTTAATTTCTCCACATTCTTTGTTTGTTTCCCCACAATAGTCTTGGGGGGAAACTAAGTTTTGGGTTTATTTTCAATCTTGTGAGAATTTCCCCGTGTCATTAAATATTAGAAAACATAATTTTAGTAATTACATACTATTTTCATGATATGGATATTTCACATTTTATTGTAAATACACATTTCTTATAAATTCAGTATAATTGGGCTTAATACAGCTATCCACAGTATTATCTTTTTGCATTGGCAACTTTGCCCCTAGTGTTTATAAATGATTTTCTTCCGAGGAGGTAGACAGGTGGTAAAGAATACATTGATAGATAGAATATATTAAAATAAGTATAAATTTTAAGCTTTCATGTAGAAGAAATTTGTTTTGTCACAATTCACATAACTTTATCATTCTATTACTATTTAGTTTACCTTACCTACT
>SJYC01008949.1:0-15108 GCA_006408675.1 Madoqua kirkii
CACCAGGCTCCCCCGTCTCTGGGATTCTCCAGGCAAGAACACTGGAGTGGGTTGCCATACCAGAGGAGGCAATAAAAGAGTCCCTTAGGCAACCTTTCTGGCTGAGAAAATATAGGGGCTTCTGGCTCACTTGTGGGTTTCCTGGACTGAGGGGAGTTTTGCTTCCCTCAGGGAGAGCAATTAGGGGGTGTCAGAGACCGAAGATGATTTTAGTTTTCGCTGCCTGATGAGGAATCACCCCAAAAGGCTTTAAGTCGTGTCTCAGTCGTAACGATTTTGAGGATGTTAGGAGGTACAGAAAATATTCAGTTGCTTGAATTATCAACAGTAGCTCCCCGTTTTTTCACTTGGTCCCCTTAACCTGTCTAGAAAGACCCTCAGAGAGAGCTTACCTCAGAGGTGAAGTGGTGCCGAAGTGCCGCTCGACGTCGGGACAAAATCTCACGCTATATCGCGACGAAATGCCATGTGACATTGGGATGAAATCTCACGAGACATTGGGACGAAGTGCCATGTGACGTCGGGACGAAATCTCACGCGACATCAGGAAGAAATAAATGCCAAGTGACGTCGGTATGAAATCCCACAGTTGAACCGACCAAGGACAATCAACTGTCAGAACAGTTAGCAAACTTGATCTGGCCAATGAGAGATCAGGAGAGTAGGCGGGGTAGGAGAGGCAGAAATGCAATCACCTAACTGTCCACTCCGGAGAAGGCAATGGCACCCCACTCCAGTCCTCTTGCCTGGAAACTCCCATGGACGGAGGAGCCTGGTGGGCTGCAGTCCATGGGGTCGCTGAGTGTTGGACACGACTGAGTGACTTCACTTTCACTTTTCACTTTCATGCATTGGAGAAAGAAATGGCAACCCACTCCAGTGTTCTTGCCTGGAGTATCCCAGGGACGACGGAGCCTGGTGGGCTGCTGTCTGTGGGGTCACACAGAGTCGGACACGACTAAAGCGACTTAGCAGCAGCAGCAGCAGCAACAGTCCATTCTCCAGGGACAGGAGTGCCTTTTCAACGTGGGTGGAAACGAAGTTTCCTGCTTGAAGCAGGATTGCCTCCCGCCAAAACTGGCCACTCCGTTACGTAGGTCCATTAGCACGCATGCTCAGATGTTACAAGCAACAGTCCACTCTCCAGGGACAGGAGTGCCTTTTCAAAGTAGGTGGTGGAAACTTGAAGTTTCCTGCTTGAAGCAGGATTGCCTCCCGCCAAAACTGGCCACTCCCAGTTACGTAGGTCCATTAGCACGCATGCTCAGATGTTGGTCCCTGCAGCTTCCATAGGTCCATTAGCACGCATGCTCAGATGTTACCTTTCCATTCAGCTTACCTCTTTCTACTGCCTGCTGTGTGTTTGTTTGGTTTTAATAGATGGTACACCTAGCTTCCCTGGTAGCTCATAATGGTAAAGAATCTGCCTGCAATGCAGGAGACCCGGGTTTGATTCCTGGGTTGGGAAGCTCCCCTGGAGAAGGGAATGGCAACCCATTCCAGTATTCTTGCCTGGAGAATCCCATGGAGTGACCATGGGGTTGCAAAGAGTCAGACACGACTGAGCGGCTAACATTTTCATTTTCAAATGGTATATCCGAGGCAGGCTGCCATCTCAAATCCTTCCCATCAGTCTCCAACTTCCTTAGATATGGGATCTTTCTTAGGGCATCATATGGCCTTTCTAATAACTCAAGAATTTTAAACTTAAAAGAAACTTTTAAATATGTGCTCTCTCTGGAGGATCCAATAAACAAAAACATGCTTTACCCAATACTAATATTTGCAACAGTAGTATTAAAAAGAATATCCATGTAATTAGGGCTTGCTCTGTCCCTCAGGGGGCACAGAAGTCACTTTTTCTAGAAAGTCTTTCCTACACACCCCTCCTCCCACCAATAGGTCACCAATATCCCTTGGGCTTTCCATTACATCTCTGATCTAAGTTCCTCCTCCTTCTTAGGACAAGGAGAACAGGGCGGTGACCCATGTGCTAAACACAAAGCCATTTATGTGCATCATCCCATTTAATTTTCATCCCCTTGAGTTAAGTACTGTTATCATTCTGTTTGTGCAGATGCTAAGACTGAGGTGCAGAGAGTTAAGCAACTTGGTTACGTAATCAGTAGATAGTAGGGCTGGAGTTCACCCCGAATTGAATTGAGTCCAAAGCCTGTGCTTTTACTTACTGTTCTGTTGTTCAGTCCCTCAGTCAACAGTGTCTGACTCTTTGTGACCACATGGACTGCAGCAAGCCAGGCTTCCCTGTCCCTCACCATCTCCCAGAGTGTGCTCTGTTTGAGTCTGTGACGCCATCCAACCATCTCATTCTGTCATCCCCTTCTCCTGTCTTCAATCTTTCCCAGCATCAGGATCTTTTCCAGAGAGTCAACTCTTCGCACCAGGTGGCCAAAGTATTCTTTCCAGTGAATATTCAGAGTTGATTTCCTTTAGGATTAGCTGGTTTGATCTCCTTGCTGTCCAAGGGACTCTAAGAGTCTTCTCCAGCACCATAGTTTAAAAGCATCAGTGGTTTGGCATTCAGCTTTCTTTATTGTCCAAATCTCGCATCCATATATGCCTACTGGGAAAACATTAGATTTGACTAGATGGACCATTGTCGGCAAAGTGATGTCTCTGCTTCTTAAAATGCTATCTAGGTTTGTCATAGCTTTTCTTCCAAGGAGTAAGCGTCTTTTAATTTCATGGCTACAGTCATGGTCCACAGTGATTTTGGACCCCAAGAAAATATAGTCTGTCACTGTTTCCATTCCCCCCACCCATCTGTTTGCTGTGAAGTGATGGGACTGGATGCCATGATCTTAGTTTTTTGAATGTTGAGTTTTAAGCCAGCTTTTTCACTCTCCTCTTTCACCCTCATCAAGAGGCTCTTTAGTTCCTCTTCACTTTCTGCCATGAGGGTGGTGTCATCTGCATGTCTGAGGTTATTGATAGTTCTCCCAGCCATCTTTACTCCAGGTTGAACTTCATCCAGCCCAACATTTTGCATGACGCTTTCTGCATATAAGTTGAATAAGCAAGGTGACAATATACAACCTTGATATACACCTCTTCCAATTTTGAAATAGGCTGTTGTTTTCACGTCTGGTTCTAACTGTTGCTTCTTGAGCTGCGTACAAACTTCTCAGGAAGTAGGTAAGGTGGCTTGGTATTCCAAAAATTTAAGAATTTTCCACAGTTTTTTGTGATCCACACAGTCAAAGGCTTTAGTGTAGTCAATGAAATAGTTCAACTTTTTCTGGAATTCCCATGTTTCTCTATGATCCAACGGATGTTGATAATTTGATATCTAGTTCCTTTCTACCTCTTGTCTAAAAGCATCTGGAGCCCATGTCTAAACCCTAATACAATCACAAACAGGGCCAGTGACATTGCCTTTAAGCACCTGTTGTTGTCATATCTTGGGACCTCAGCAGGATCCAGACACCGTGCTAAGGTCACCAGTGTATCATTTACTTCCAACCTTGAATGAAACAAGTCACTGCATACCACCCCCAGAGATGTGACATCAACCACATCAACCACCTGGGAGACAGTGAGGGATGAGGAAATCTCAGTATCTGCTCAGCCCTCCACATTCCTCATGTTGCAGGGTTTTGTAATGAAGATTTTTTCTTTCTTGATAACAGTAACTTTTCTGCTTTTGCATAATTTTGTATAATTAACTAGATTTTATTTAGAGGATAATTGTAATTCATGTTTCTTAGTTAGAAAAAAATTTTCTGTAGCCTTTTATTTCCTCCTATTTTAGCAAGTACTCTAGAGATAATAACTAAATATTGGCCACATTAGCATCCAGGACAAAGTTTACCTTCTATTAAACTGAAATTAAATAAAATAATGAAACTCCTCAATCCGTAGACTGAATAAGCTCACAACCAAGAGCTCAGGTGAACCCTGCCATCCTTCAGCACATCCAGGGAATCCAGTAGTCAGGGATATTTGCAATCAAGACTTTTGAGATATTTACTGCAGAAGGGAACTGGATCATAGAATCACGGAGAACTCCTCTCCTGGGTCCAGCACTTTCACTCTGAGCTTGCACATGAGATAATGAATGAGATTTGTAATCCAAAGGGAGTGGGGGTGGGAACTAGAAATGAGCAGGAAGCAATATTTCTTTGAGTATAGCTTTTTGTGGAGCTATACTCAAAGCAATATTCTTTGAGTATAGCTTTTTGACTCTTAGAACCATACTCATGTTTCACAGACTCTAGGGGGAAAATAAGGAAAGTAAGAAAGTGGTTGCAAACTAAATACATTGAAATAAACTAGGGGACTTCCCTGACAGTTTGGTGGTTAAGACTCCATGCTTCCAATGTAGGAGGTGTGGGTTTGGCCCCTGGTCAGGGGATTAAGATCCTACACTCTGTGGGGCAAAAAGAAAAACAAACTCCTGGGATGACAGGCGAGCCCCAAACGGGATATAAACAGAAATAATGGAAACTAAAGGTGTATTGTGCTGTGTTAAGTTGCTTCAATCGAGTCTAACTCTGTGTAACCCTATGGACAGTAGCCCATCAAGCTCCTCTGTCCATGGGGATTCTCCAGGCAAGAATTCTGGAGCTGGTTGCCATGCTCTTCTCCGGGGGATCATAGGACCCAGGGATCAAACAGCATCTATTGTGTCTCCTGCATTGGCAAGTGGATTCTTTACCACTAGCGCCACCTACAAATGAATAATAATACCACACTGAAGGGCATGGGGAAGAAAATAACTAACCTAAGTAGATTTGAGAAACAATATTTATTTTGACCAGATATCATAAGGCTCAAAGCAAAAAAGAAATGTACACAAATGTAGTTTAGTTAGTAAATTTGTTTTTACAGAGCGGTATCTTAGGAATTCTGAAAATACTTTACATAAAGATTTGAGCAGACAAATAGACTGTAGATAACAAGAGTTATGTTCCTTATTTTCAGAGAAAGGCATTTCAAATGTGGGAAAGAGATAAGCTGCAATAAACACTGTGGGCTTGGATTGGAGTCAGAGATATCAGTATGAATCCAAGGACAGTCTACAAAACAACCTGCCCAAGTTTGACAAAAATATCAATGTCATAAAAGATGAAGAAAGGCTAGGTTTAAGAAAGACTGAAAGATGTAACAAGTTAAATGCAACAAACGATCATGGACTGCATCTGGGAACAGAAAAAATTTTTTTTTTTTTTTTTTTTTTTTTTAATGAGGGCATTATTGGGACTATTGGCACATTTTGAAAAAGATTTACAGATTAGATAATATTTCCAAATTGGTGTTAATTTCCTGGCCTTGATTTTTATAGTGTGCCATTATTTTTATACAGAAAATGATGTCTGGCTTTTAAGGGAAAATACACTAGTATTTAGGGGCGTGCATGCTAAGTTGCTTCAGTCGTGTCTGACTCCTTGTGACTCTATGGACTGTAGCCTTCCAGGCTCCTCTGTCCATGGGCTTCTCCAGGCAAGAATACTGGAGTGGGTTGCCATGCCTTCCTCCAGGGGATCTTCCTGATCCAGGGATCTAATGAATGGGTCCCATCTCTTATGTCTCCTGCATTGGCAGGCAGGTTCTTTACCACTAGCACCACCGTTGAAGCCTTATTGAGGGGCATTTATTTACAAATATTTCAGAAGTAAATATAATTACTATTCTTACAACTTTTTCTGTAAGTTTGAAATTATTTCCAAATAAAAAGTTAAAATAAATGTAGATTATTGGACCTCACCTTTGACCCACTGGATCAGAAAATCTGGGTCTAGGGCTCAGGAATATGCAATGAAGGATGTTATTTACTGTGTCAAAAAATACTTTAAAAGGGCTTTGATCTTAATTTAATAAAAGTGCTTAATTTCCAGGGGTTCTGTCATGCCATGTTTCTCACATATTTAAGAGAACTCTTAAAGATGCACAAAGCTTTGTATTAGTATGCTTGGGCTGCCATAACAAACTACTATAGAATGGGTGGCTCAAACAACAGAAATTTATTTTCTCACAATTCTGGGAGCCAGAAAGTCCACGATCAAGGTTCTGGCAGGATTTGGCTTCTGCTGAGAGCTCTCCTCCTGGCTTGCAGATGGTCCCTGTATTGTCATCAAATGGTGTCTCTGAGAGATCTCAGGTGACCCTGGCTCTTTTCTAGGGACACCAGTTCTATCAGATCAAGGCTCTACTCTTAGAGCCTCGTTTAGCCTTCTTGTTGTTCAGTCGCTCAGTCGTGTCTGACTCTGTGACCCCAGGGACTGCCGCACGCCAGGCTTCCCTGTCCTTCACCATCTCCCAGAGCTAGCCCAAACTCATGTCCATTGAGTCGGTGATGCCATCCAACCATCTTGTCCTCTGTCGTCCCCTTCTCCTTCTGCCTTCTATCTTTCCTAGCATCAAGGTCTTTTCCAGTGAGTTGGCTCTTTGCATCAGGTGGCCAAAGCATTAGAGATTCAGCTTCAGCATCAGTCCTTCCAATGAATATTCAGGGTTGATTTCCTTTAGGATGGACTGGTTTGATCTTCTTGCAGTCCAAGGAACTCTCTTTATCTAACACCACAGTTCGAAAGCATCAATTCTTTGGCATTCAGCCTTCTTTATGGTCCAACTCTCACATCCATACATGACTACCTCCTTAAAAGCCCTATCTCCAATACAGTCACTCAGGGTTTAGGCCTTCAACGTATGACTTGGCAGGAGAGACGGATTCAATTCAGTCCACAACTACCACTGTATAACACTACTGGAGTCAAGATATCGTTGTAGCTTTAATTAGGACCATACATAAAGTTTTGTGTCCTCTGTTGTCCACATTGAATCTGGGTCTTGGGTCACACTTCTATCATCTATGTCCCTCAGATCTGAACCTTGATCCTTGTCCTCTGTCAACTCTTCCAGTTTTACTGCCACTCAGGTCTGACTTGCACCTGGGTCTCTCTTAAATTTTCTCTCTACACAAGCTTCTGTTAATACTTCTGCCATCAATGAGCCACTTCTGGGTGCATCTAACTTACGTTTCTGTTAAGTAACTATTCCATCATCAGTTCAGTCTGGCATGAAACCCAAACCCAATTTCTCTTTTTATTTCTTCCTTCATCAATGCCTCTTCTCATCTGTGAATCAAATCCAAGTCTCTTAACACCATTAGTTCCCCTCTCTGATCTGTATATTAAACCCAGATAACAGTTGTAGATTTTACCACCAATGGCCCTCTTTTCTATCTGACTACCTGTTAAATCTTTAATCATCAGTGACCCTCAGATTTAATCTCAAACCCAGGGGTCTGTTAAGTAGTCTACCACTGTGCATATGTTGCTTCAGTCATGTCTGACTCTGCGACCCCATGGATGTTAGCCCGCTAGGCTCCTCTGTCCATGGGATTCTCCAGGCAAGAATACTGGAGGGAGCTGCCGTTTCCTTCTTCAGGGGATTCTACCACCAATGTACCTATATTCTAGACCTTAAACCTGGGTCTGTGTTAACCTATCCACACTCAATACTCCTGTGATCTTGGTCTAGAGTCTCTACTGAGGTTTCCACCAATTTTCTTTGTCTGGTCTTGAACCTAAGCCTTTGAAACAATTCTGACATAACAGCCTGAGCCCTTCATTGATGCCCATCTGGTTTGAATTCAAACCTGATCTACTACCAGTTGTCTCCCTCTGTGTCTAAATCAAATTTTCCACCACCATCGACCCTTTGGTTTGACCTCAAAATTAGGCATTATGGTAGACAGAATAATGGTCTCCCAAAGATGTCCATGTCCTAATCCTTGGCTTTGCTTTCTTACATGGGTGGAGCTACTGGTAAAGAATCTGCCTGCAAATGCAGGAGACATAGGAGATGTGGGTTCGATCCTTGAGTTGGAAAGATCCCCTGGAAGAGGAAATGGCAACCCACTCCAGTATTCTTGCCTGGAGAATCCTATGGACAGAGAAGCCTGGCGGGCTACAGTCCATAGGGTTGGACACGACTGAAGTGACTGAGCATGCATGCAGATGTGATTAAGAATCTTGAGATGGAAAGACTATTGTGGATTATCCAGATGGGTCACAAGGCTCCTAATAACATAGAGGGAGGAGTGGCAGAGTCAGAAAAAGAGGTGAGATGATAGAAACAGAAGGTCACAGTCAAAGAAAGATTTGAAGATGCTATACTGCTGGCTTTGAAGATGGGAGAAGGGGTCTTGAGGTAAGCAAGCTGGAAAAAGCAAGAAAATGGATTCTCCCTAGAGTGTCCAGAGGGAGTATAGCCCTGCTGACACCTTGATTTCAGCTCAGTAAAATCCATTTTGGACTTCTGACCTAAAGTAATAAATTTGTGTTGGTTTAAGCCATGTAGTCAAAGCTATGGTGTTAAGCCAACATAAGTTTGTAGTAATTTGTTAAAGCAGCAATAGGAAAATAATATAGGCTCTTTGAAATGTTCCACCATTGATGCCCATCTGGTCAACACTCAAACCAGGCCTTTGCTAACTCTTCCGTCATCCATGACCATTTGTGTGACCTCAAATCCCAGTCACCGTCAGCTATTCCACCATAACAATCCCTTTATATGTCCTCTAACCTGGGCCTCTATTAATTTTTTCCAACCTAAATGAATCTCCAATTTTACCTTGAACTCAGGAATCTGTTATCTATTCCACCATTAATGGGTTCTGATCTAGATGTAGGATCTAGGATGTTGAGAGTAGTTAACAGTCCCCTTGTGTCTACATATTATCCAAGGAGGTAATATATAGAGGTTTGTTCTTGGAGGTCTGTTCACTTTTTCACTATCAGGGCAATTTATGCATGAATCTTTTCTCAAGCCTGCTAACTCTTTCCCTATTGTTGCTCCCTGGAATCTGTACAATGACTACAGGCCTCAGTTAAATCCTCCCCATCTGTGCTCCTTTGACGAGTACGGAAAATCAAACATCTGCTAACTCTTTCATTGTTAGTGCCTCTCCTCCTATGTGCATTAACCCCAGCCCTCATTTAATGCTTCTGTCATAAGTGTTCATTACATGTAAGCTTAAAGTCAGTTCTTGGTTGACTCTTTCACCATCATTGCCCCTTTGGTATAGGCTGTGAATTGTGGGTCATTGTTAATTATACCACTATTAATGTTTTCCTGATATATCTCAAATTTGGGTTTAAGTTAATACTTCCATTTCCAAAGCTTCTCTGGAAGGACTTTGGAACTGGGCCAACATTCCACTATCAGGGCCCTTCCGGTTTGACTTTGAAAGCAAGGTTTTTGTTGTTTTCTCCACCCATATACCCTGTTAGAAGTCTTGAATCCCAGGACATTCTTAAATACTATACCACCAGTGTTAGTCACTACTAGGCTCCTATGTCCATACGATTTTCCAGGCAAGAATACTGGAGTGAGTGGCCATTCCCTTCACCAGGAAGTCTTTCCCACCCAGGGATTGAATCCAGGTCTCCTGCACTGCAGGCAGATTCTTTACCATCTGATTACTATCTGAGTCACCTCTTGGTGGCTTGCTTGCTTCCTTAAGTGATCCTCAATATAGAACCTATGCCTTTCTCAACTATACAATCCAGCTCTTGGCCAACCTCAGTCTAGCCCTTTGTTACATTTTCTAAAATCAATGCCCCTTAGCGTTTACCTTGAACCTCGATTCTATTAAACTCTTTTGACTTTGATACGAACTG
Source organism: Madoqua kirkii (assembly GCA_006408675.1). Taxonomy (NCBI): domain Eukaryota; kingdom Metazoa; phylum Chordata; class Mammalia; order Artiodactyla; family Bovidae; genus Madoqua; species Madoqua kirkii. Next base: position 9,648 of record SJYC01008949.1, read on the forward strand.
CAAAATGCTGCTTCTGCCCACTTTAAGTGACACGGGCAGTTAAGTCCAGGCTGTGAGTGACAGGAGCGGGCGGACCCGGACCTGCAGAAGGAGCAATGGGACGCAGGAGGGCGATGATGCTAGGCAAGGAGTGGTTGGCGGCGAGTGTATTCTAAGCACCTAAATGAATACAAACATTGTGTCAAAGCACTCTTTACTTTCTCCAGAGGCTCTAGAAAGGAGGCTTCTGCAGAGCAGTCTCTCAGGCTTTGATTTCACTATTCCGCGTTAGCATTACCCGCCTCGCCCCACGGTTCCCACAGAACAGCCTAATCAGCCACATCTCCAAGCCTTTGCTCTGGCGGTGACTCAGCTCAGGGCCGGGAACACCCATTTTTCCTCTCACAACAGTTGCGGCCGTTCGGAGCCTCACACTGCTTTCAGAGCACCAAATGCAATTACCTTGCCTCTGAAATTCCATGAGGACTGCCTGGACTCAAAAACACATATATCCTCTGGCTGGGAGGGCAGACCCCAGAAGTCGTGGGGAGCACTATCCATTTCCCGGTTTACAAGCAAGTTGCTGTCGCAGAGCGAGTGACGCTATTTTTGTTACTGGCAGAGCTGGGCTCCGCAGCTGTTCTAAGAGGACGGAAGATAAGATGATGCGCCATCCAGACCCACCGAGGAGGGCTAGAAGGGGAAGGGAGTTTCCAGGGATGTTGAGCCCATTTGTACAAGCGGGGAGCCAAGCCTGGCTTGAGATTTTGGATCCTGATTGCAGAGCCAAGGTGAGGGGCCCAGCTGAGTGATGGGCATCTGTGTGGACAGCGAAGGGGCATGTGGAAGGACTAATGAGGGGTCCTTTGGACTGAATGATGTGAACAACAGTGATAGCGGAGTCTGGAGGATCAGGAATAACGATGTGTGGGATATGTGATAGAGAGTTTAATGGTGATAAGTGATGGGGGATTTGTTAGGTGAGCATTGCTGTCTGTAGGGTGAATAATCAGAGAAGGCGATGGCACAATCTGTGTGGACAGCGAAGGGGCATGTGGAAGGACTAATGAGGGGTCCTTTGGACTGAATGATGTGAACAACAGTGATAGCGGAGTCTGGAGGATCAGGAATAACGATGTGTGGGATATGTGATAGAGAGTTTAATGGTGATAAGTGATGGGGGATTTGTTAGGTGAGCATTGCTGTCTGTAGGGTGAATGATCAGAGAAGGCGATGGCACCCCACTCCAGTACTCTTGCCTGGAAAATCCTATGGATGGAGGAGCCTGGTAGGCTGCAGTCCATGGGATTGCACAGAGTCAGACACGACTGAAATGACTCAGCAGCAGCAGCAGTAGCAGGGTGAATGATGGGATTTCAAGGGGTGAGCAAAGGAGGTCTGTAGGGTGAGTGAAAGGGACCTGGGATGAGTGATGGAGGATCTGTTTGGAAGGTGATGGGGGATCTGTGAGGTGAGCAATAGGCAGTCTATAAGATGAGTGATGAGGTTTTATGGGGACAGGAATGAGAATGTGTAGGGATGTCATGTTGCAGTTCTTTGGGATCCATTATGGGTGGCTCTTTTAGACCAATAATACATCCATGAATAAACAAAAACCCCCACCCTTGTGGTTTCAGCATTCCCGTGGAAGAGTCAGACACAGGTTTTGATTCATTTTCCCTGACGACTACCTTTTCATATATGCATTGATCACTTGGAGATCCTATTTTGTGAAGTGCCTAGTCAGATCTTTTGCTCATTTTTATTTTGCATCACTTGCTTTTTCCTTATTGGTTTGTAGGAGTTGGTTTCATATATTCAGATACCACTCTTTTACTTGTGATATGTGTTTTGCAAGTATCTCCTTAATTTTTGGTTTCTCTTTTCCTTATGTGGCTTTGAATGCCAAAGAAATTCTTGCACTGTTAAGGACATTCTAGAACCTGGAACAGATTTCCCAACCTGGAGATCTGGCAAAGGGACTTACAACCCCCAGGGAATTTGACTCTAGAGGCCAGTGTGATTTGATTACAGAACTTCCACAGGGATGGGTAAACAGACTCTTGGAAGGCACAAAGAAAACCTTGTTGCAAACCAGGAGCAGTTTCCCCACAAGAGACTGAGCCAGACTTGCCTGTGAGTGTCCAAGAGTCTCCAGCAGAGGCGAGGATCAACAGTGGCCTGCTGTGGGGTCAAGGGAACTGAATAAAACAGTGGATACAAAGTCCTTTTGAAGGAGGTTACTATTACCGTAGTTTGGCCTCAAGCCAAACAACATGGAGGGAACACAGCTCCACCATCAACAGAAAACCGGTAAGATTTACTGAGCATGGCCCTGCCCATCAGAACAAGACCCAGATTCCTCCACAGTCAGTCTCTCCCATCAGGAAGCTTTCACAAGCCTCTTATCCTTATCCATCAGAGGGCAGACAGAATAAAAACCACAATCACAGAAAACTAACCAAACTGGTCACATGAATTGCAGCCTTGTTTAACCCAATGAAGCAATGAGCCGTGCCATGTAGGGCTACCCAGGATGGACGGGTCATGGTGGAGAGTTCTGACAAAATGTGGTCCACTGGAGAAGGGAATGGCAAACCACTTCTGTATTCTTGCCTTGAGAACCCCATGAATAGTATGAAAGGGCAAAAAGATAGGACACTGAAAGATAAACTCCCCAGGTCAGTAGGTGCCCAATATGCTACTGGAGACCAATGGAGAAATAACTCCAGAAAGTATGAAGAGACGGAGCCAAAACAAAAACAATACCCAGTAGTGGATGTGACTGGTGATGGAAGTAAATTTCGATGCTGGAAAGAACAATATTGCATAGGAACCTGGAATGTTAGGTCCATGGATCAAAATAAATTGGAAGTGGTCAAACAGGAGATGGCAAGAGTGAACATTGACATTTTAGGAATTAGTGAACTAAAATGGACTGGAATGGGCGAATTTAGTTCAGATGACCATACTATCTACTACCGTGGGCAAGAATCCCTTAGAAGAAATGGGAAAAAGTGCAAGTAAAGTCGCTCAGTCGTGTCCGACTCTTTGTGACAGCATGGATTGTAGCCTTCTCCATCCATGGGATTTTCCAGGCAAGAATGCTGGAGTGGATTGCCATTTCCTTCTCTAGGAGATCTTCCTGACCCAGGGATTGAACCCAGGTCTCTCACATTGTAGGCAGATGTTTTACCTTCTGAGCCACCAGGGAAGAAGAAATGGAGTAACTCTCATAGTCAACAAAAGAGTCTGAAATGCAGTACTGTGTGCAATCTCAAAAGTGACAGAATGATCTCTGTTCATTTCCAAGGCAAGCTATTTAATATCACAGTAATCTAAGTCTATGCTCCAACCACTGGTGCTGAAGAAGCTGAAGTTGAACGGTTCTATGAAGACCTATTAAGACCTTCTAGAACTAACACCAAAAAAAGGTGTCTTTTCATCATAGGGGACTTGAATGCAAAAGTAGGAAGTCAAGAATGATCTCTGTTCATTTCCAAGGCAAGCTATTTAATATCACAGTAATCTAAGTCTATGCTCCAACCACTGGTGCTGAAGAAGCTGAAGTTGAACGGTTCTATGAAGACCTATTAAGACCTTCTAGAACTAACACCAAAAAAAGGTGTCTTTTCATCATAGGGGACTTGAATGCAAAAGTAGGAAGTCAAGAGATACCTGGAGTAACAGGCAAAGTTGTCCTTGGAGTACAAAAGGAAGCAGGGGAAAAGTTAACAGAGTTTTGCCAAGAGAATGCACTGGTCATAGCAAACACCCTCTTACAACAACACAAGAGAAGATTCTACACGTGGACATCACCAGATGGCCAATACCAAAATCAGATTGATTTTTTTTTAAGATGGAGAAGCTCTATACAGTCTGCAATAACAAGACCAGGAGCTGACTTTGGCTTAGATCATGAACTCTATATTTCAAAATTCTTTGATATATAATAGTAAGAATTATAAGAAGAATTCACAGCTACTTTGTGCCAGGCACCATTATAATAAATTCTAATGGAATTAACTCATCTAATATACCCAGAAATGCTTTGTGCTAGGTACTATTATTATCTCCATTTTTCAGATGAATAGACTGAGGCACAGCTAGTACATGGTCTAGACAGAACTCTAAAGCAGTGAACTCATAAATAAGGGAACAACCTTATAAAAATTTCTTTGTATATTTGTATAGGCCAAATTCTTAGACATAAGTATGCTAGGTTAGAGGGCAAGCATATTTAAAATGTAAAAAGTATTTCTTAAATTCTATTTTGTATAATCAGCTTCTACATGTAGTTACAAATCATTTACGAGGACCACTTCCCAATATTTTCTCCACTATCAGATAGCATCAGTGTTTTTCATGCTTGTTGTTTTTATGGTTGAGCATTATATCTTTTCATCTGCATTTCTTTAATGATTAAATGAACATCAGCATCTATTCACATATGTATTTGCATTTTGTATTTCTCTGTAAAGCTTCCGTTTCCTTCTTTGTCTTTTGCTTATTGTTTTCTAACAGCTTTTTGTGTATGAGTAATATGAATTTTGAAGTACACATTAAAACTTTTTTCTGGCTAGGTGGGGATTTATCTCTCAACTTTTTTGTCAGTTCTCACTAGAATGCAAGATCCTCAAGGGAAGGTATTTTAACCAGGTTTCTTTCCTATTGTATCCCCAGTCTTTAGACATTGCCTGGTATTCAGCAGGTGCTCAATAACTGCTTGTTGAGTGGATGAATGTGTTTTTCACTTAACAATATATTTTAGAGATTGTTGCATGTGAATCTATGTAGAGTTTCCTTACTGCTTTTTATGACTCCATATGGTATTTCCTTGTGGGGATTGAAGCATAATTGATTCATCCAATCCCCCATGAGGCTGTTTACATACTTTTGCTGCTGTAAACAGTACTATAGTGCAATATCTTTATATGTGCTATTTTGCTCACGTATATGAGTATTTATATAGAATAATTTCTAGAAATGAAATTGCTGGTCAGAGGATGTGTACATGTAGGATTTATGATGAATATTGCCAAATTAATTGCCCTTAAAATATATTGTACTGGCATATACCCACAGTTTGAGTGTGCTTGACATTTTCACCAACTCAAACTTCAATCTTCAATAAAATATAAAGGAAATGTGATGTCTTATTTTAATTTGCATTTCTCTTCATGCAAATAAGGCCAAGCATCATTTTACATGCTTAGAATCCATTTGCATTCTCTTTTTTTGTGAACTGGTAGTCATGTCCTTTGACTATTTTTTTAAGTTGTTTGTCTTTTTATTCTTGCTTTGTAGGAACTCTCTCACTCTATTGAGGACATTAACTTTTTGTTCATCCTGTATGCTGTGCCTATGTCTTCTCTCCAGTTCATTGCTTGTTCTTTAAGTTATGAAATATTTTCCCATGCAGTTTGGAAAGTAGTCAAATTTATCAATTTTCCTTTGTGGCACCTGTGTTTTGTAGCATGAT
>SJYC01008951.1:0-16637 GCA_006408675.1 Madoqua kirkii
CTGCTTATGAATACCAAGAGTGCTTGGTATTTCACGGTCACCCAGAAATGCTACCTGCTGCTGCCACTATTTGTAAGCACTTACAGTCTAACTAAGTTAGTTTGTGTACCAGAGAGTCTGAGACAAATGTGAGGGTGTGTTTTTTTTTTATTGATAGGACAGACTATGCCTGTCTCAATTTTTTATTTTCACATATGTTTTGTACATAATTTCTTGGTAAGTGTATTGAATTGAACTTTTTAAGCCAAGTAGTATTTATGTCAGTTGAGTAGTGAGCAGTTGAACTTAATAGATTATATATGTATTTATTTATCTTAAAGGAACCAAAGCACTAGTTTTATATTTTGAGAAAGAATTGATTTGAATATTTCTTTTGAGATTCTGCAGTGTCACTCCTAAGTAGTACCTTACTTACTGAGATCAGCCAAAGGAGGGAGTTTGTCAGACTTTGCTACATACTGAGTAGAATGTAATTATCAAGATGATCCAGTTAGCATAAAGTGCAGTTTAGTTTCTGTTCTGTGCTTATTGCCATAGCTGGAGTCGGGTGGGTGTTTAAACCTTCATGAACTCAAAATTCTTTTATGATGATGGAATATTTCATGTTTTAATACTCTTGGTACAGAGTATGTGTTTAAATATTTTACCAGGCGTGTATTTTTTACAGGTTCATATAATATATAAAATGCATTTCTGTTCCAAGAAAAATACAAGTGGTAAACAGTTGGGAGAGAGCCTGCATATTTCCCTCCATTATCCTGTCTGGTGATTAATGCTCTCAGCTATGTTCAGCCTCACGTGTAGCCAGGGCAGTGTTTAGTTTGGGTTAGGCTGTTTTCCTTGTGAGAGCAGAAATGGCCAATCCCGTGCCCCGCCTGTCTCCCAGGTGGAGTCTGCATTGTTTCCACACCACGGTGCTTAACGGAAGGTCAGATTTTCATTGAAAACAGATTTTGGATTAACTCTGTCTATGCACTTGCACACACCCTCCACACCTGCCCATGCACTTAAGCTCCAGCAGCCTGCTATGGTTATGGGTTTAATTTCAAGATGCAAGAGAGTGGACGTTCTGCTTTGTGCCATAAAGTGCAGGAACAAGTTCTGAATACACCGTAGATTTGCATGGAGACCATGAGGTTTCAGAGAAAGAGCACGGACTTGCAAATTCATGGTGTGACCTTGGATGAAGCCCTCAGTAGCTGAGCCTCTGGCTCTTGATAATCTGCCCTGCTTGATTATTGTGAGGATCTAATGCGGGCCTGGCAGCTACAGCCAGCAGGTCTGTTTTATGTCAGTGATTTTATGGAGACGCAGCAGCATTCCTTCCTTTAGGGTTGTTTCAGCTGCTCACCCTCTACACCCGCACGGTTGGGTAGTTGGGACAGAGACCACTGTGTGGCTTGCAGAGCCTCAGCTGTTTATTTTCTTGCCCTTTACAGAAAAAGTTTGCTGGCCTCAGATACAGTGCAACCAGAAATCGTGATTTGAGTCTCAGCTGTGCCTCTCAATACCCATGACCATAGTTGATCGTCTATAAACTTAGTACTAAACTTTTTCCTCTATAAATATGATTTGTCCATCCATTCACTGAGCATTGTTTGCTTGCTGTGAGTCAAGCGTTGTTCTAGGCTCAGGAAGTGCAGCGCTGAGCAGGATAGACCCAGGTTCCTGCCCTCATGGAGCTCGCATTCCAGCGACACATACTCAGTGAGGACAACACCACCTCTCAGGGAGGGTCAGGTGAAGCAGTCCTTGTAAAACCACACTGAGAATATTCCTTGCGTGAGGCATCATAAGCAGAATACAAGCTTAGTGGTGCTGATGTTATTGTTATGCCAAGTGTAGGTTTGAAAGTGAACATGTTAGTCGCTGTCCAGCTCTTTGAGACCCTATGGACTATAAGTCCTCCAGGCTCCTCTGTCCATGGGATTCTCCAGGCAAGAATACTGGAGTGGGTAGCTGTACCCTTCTCCAGGGAATTTTCCCAACCCAAGGATAGAACCAGGGTCTTCTGCATTGCAGGCAGATTCTTTACCATCTGAGGTTGTTAATATGTAAAACAAAGTAGAACCTCAGCTCAGGGCTGAACCCTTGTAATTAATTCCAGCTAACTGTCCCTAACGTTTTTATTGAAAGAGTGAATAACTCGAAGTAAATAGGGAGGGTACCATTACCCTATATGTAGAGAGAATAGCTTGTAATAAGCTGAGTGTAATCTCTACCAAGTGCATAGGACAGGTGGGAGCTGTGTGCAGTCCCTGGACTTTTCAGGTTGCAGAGGCCTGTTCAGGTGGAGAAGATCAGAGCAGGAGACGCAGGCCTCTCACACCTCTGGCCGCTTAGCATTAATTTTTGGAACTTGGAGTGAAAGCCTAGAACTTATTCCATATTTTAAATTCTCATTAGACATACCACCCTTTTCTTAAGACCTTTGAATCTCAGAGTAGGGAAAAGAGACACTCAGGAATGTCAGGATAAGCTTAGATGAATAATCCCTTCAAGTGTGATTACATTTTAAGACTGAAGATTAGCATTAAAAAATATGAAATTTATCCTAGTTTCCTTATATACTTAAATTTGATAATCTAATTAAATTGGTGTTTGCACATAAGACCTTGTGTTTCACATCTTGGTCCTCAGTGATGAATAGGGTGGGCTAGAGTTTATTGGCAAGTGGACCGAGTACATTCTGTCAGAGGACCTAGGGAAAATACCTAGTGTTATTCCTTGTCCCATTTGTAAAGTAAGGAGATCGGACCAAGTTTTTCCACGTCCTTTTCAGCCCTAATCATGTGATTTATGAATTTTCTTTTTGACCAGGTTGCCCAAAGTAGGAAGCTTTCTATTGCTTTTCTCTCCTGCCAGAAACCACTCCTTCTCCCCTGGGGTAATGATGTGACATCCTTGGTTCTTCGTGTTTCTAAGTATAGAACACGTAATATTAGAGTAACAGGGCCCTGCCCTTTCTAAGAAGTTGTCAGTTTCTTCATCTTCTTAATCAAGATGGTTTCCTTTGGTAATCCTCATCTGTAGGTGGGGGTATAATGGACCATGTAATGACCTAAGGCATTTTGCAGTTGTGATATTCTGAGACTCCAGAGTAAGATTCAGAAGAGGAGAGGTGGACTGAAGGAAGAAGGCTGTGCCGTTTTGTTCTCTTCTTTTAAGGTGGAGGAGAGGGAAGCCTGCACAGCTGGGAACCTCCCAGGACTAGGCTTGCGGTCGGAGTCGGGCGATGGCTGCGACGCCCAGCAGTGATGCAGGGTCTCAGTAGGCACCTCTGTTGTTTTCCTGCAGTATTTATGCAGACCTTCTTTCCTATTAGCTCTCCATTTCTCACATAACTGTAGGAAGTTTGTATGCCTAATAGTGTGTATGATGGGAAGTGACCAATTCAAGAAGGCCTAGTATAATTACAGGTGTACAAACTGAGACTTGAAATCTGTAGTTTGCAGTGTGTGGTCTGGCAGAGATCAAATAAAATTCATACACACTTGAAAATACAAAGGAAAAATCATCTGGACTTTGTTTGAAAACATGCCATTTTCTGGAATTTTCATTTTTAGGGTAATTAGTGATAATGTTTTTGAAAAAAAAATCACTTGAAGTAGAATGGAAAAGTACACTTCAGCGATTTAACCTATCAGGAATCATTGCCCTTAAAAATACAAGTTTATAAGATCAAAAATTTTATATACATATATATATACACACAACATACATGCAGCTAATGCTACCTGTGACTTAATATCTGCAGTATTCCTGATTTCTGAAATCCCAGCTGAGAAGGCTTACATAGATAAAAGGACACAGCATGATTTTAAGCTGCTGATCTTTAGTCTGTTTCAGCATCATGTGTTTTCACAGGCAGGGAGCAGAGTGAGTGAAGGCCTTCTCCCTGCCCGTTTCAGAGGCTGGTTCCTGGTGAGGGGCGTTAGGTGGGAGTGTGGGGATGAGGAGCTCTGGTTCTGGATTCAGAGGGTGCAGGGCCAAACCCGGGCCGTGCTGTGGAGCAGGGAGTGCCCTGCAGGAGGAGCCTGCTCCCGTCAGAAAGGCGGGACAGTGGGGGGGGGTCCTCCCACGCTTTTGGGAAGATGAGGACAGTTAGGCGTAGTTCATGTGACGTGAACAGTGCTGGGCAGAGCCTGAGGAATACGCACTTCAGTTGCCGTTGTTTGCCTGAGAGATCCTGATCTTTCTTCTGAAATCCCAACGTGGGCCATCCTCGACTTCTGTCCTTATCTCCTAGCTGGAGGTCCTCTGGCCCCTTCAGAGCTGCGTGTTGGGAACGGGCTTTTTCAGTTGTGGGTCAAGGGTGTGTCACTGCACTTCTCCAGACTCCTGTTGCTACGGAGGCAGAAACCCTGGGCATCCTGTGAGGAACAGGCACAGGGAGAGTCTGAGGGTGGAGGAGAGGGCAGCTGCCTAGGGCCTTGGGGCTCCGGGGACGGTTCCTGGTGCGTTCCTTGGGTTTCCTTTTTGCCTCATATTTCTCAGACCAGGTGTTAGAGAAACTATCAATTCAGAAACATGGGAGCAGACCAAAAAGCCCCCAAGAGAAGCTTGCTCTTCCTAGCTAAGGGACAGGAAAGGAGCAGTAGAGCAAGACGGGCTTTTAGATGATAACTCCCTACTCTAGACAAGCACCCCAGAAGAACGGGAGCCCGTCCCACACCCCCATCAGCAGTGGCCAAGTGGGGAGCCTAAACTCAAACCTTCACCTGAGTGTAATGAGATAACCCCCTCCCCCGCTCTGGCTGGGGTCAGCCAGGACACTCATCCCTGCTCCTCGTAACAGGCACCCTGCCTTCCCTGCCTGACTCTGCCGTCCATGGAGGGCACGCAGGGAGCTGGAGCTCACACCTGTTCCATACCTGTCCCAGAGGTGAAAACTGGCCTCCTTCTGCCCAGCGGGAAGGAGGCCGAGTGAGCCCCGCCCCAACATGGCAGTAGCAGGGTGCTGCTCCCCGCCCCACTGCGGTGTTGGGGAGCCGGCTGAAACGGGAGCCTGCCTTGAGATCCAGTCCCAGCAGCATTCCCTAGTGTTCAGAGTAATTGAAGGTCCTGTGTTACACCGAGAGCCAGGTAAATCTCAACTTGAATGAGAAAGGGCAGTCAACAGATGCCAGCACCTCGACAACACAGATGCTGGAGTTATCCGACGGGGATGTTAGGCAGCGTTCATGAAAGTGCTCCAGCGAGCAGTTGTGAACACTGGGCGCAAACGAAGGAGCAGAAGATCTCACCAGAGAAAGAGAAGATGCAAAGAAAATCCAGATGGGAATCTGAGGACTGAAAAATGTGGCAACTCAAAGTGAAAAAGCTCACTGGACTGGTTAGACAGCACAACAGAAAGTACAGACGAAAACAGCCAGTGAATGTGAGGAGGGAATGTAAAGTGTCCAGTCTGAATAACAGGAACAAAATAGACGGGGGGAAATGGCCAGAGACATGCAGGACTCTAATAGATGCCCTCACATTCCGTCATCAGAGTCCCAGGAGAACGGAAGAAAGAGGGCAGGGCTGAAGAAATGCTTAGAGAAACCATTTCCCATATTTTACCAAAAAACCCAAACCTGCAGGCTCAGGAGGGTCAAGACCAGGCCACATGTTCTCAGTTCAGTTTGTGGACAGTCACTGTCCCAGCTTCTGGAAATGTTTGCGATCCCAGTTACCCATCTGTCCTCCTAAGAAAGGATCTTGCTTCCTGTCTTTTATTCTTAATGACCGAGATCCTCTTGCCTTATCTTCGTCGAGGTTACATCAGCCAGCATTTTCAGTAGAGGCACAACAAGAGAGTCTTCCTGCTGAATTTCTTATGTTTTCCTGAGCCAGCAATAACCCGGGTAATAAACGCGGTAGATATGAGTGCTGTGTCCACCGAGTCTTGTACACAAATGTTCATAGCAGCCTTATTTGTAATAGCCAAAACCTGGAGACAACCCAGATGTTTCTCCAGTAGAACAGGTAGTGCCCCATGGCGTGTACCCACAGTGGAATAATACGCAGCAGTGCAGACGGCCGCCCACTGTGAGGTGCAGAAATAGGTGCAATAAAGGAAACCAGAGCAGAAGAAGTGTGTGCACTAGGGCTCCTTACCCCAGTGAGGCTGTGAGAGTGCTGTACACAGTATGTCAGCAAATTTGGAAAATTCAGCAGTGGCCACAGGACTGGAAAAGGTCAGTATTCATTCCAGTCTCAAAGAAGGGCAATGCCAGAGAATGTTCAAACTACCATACAATTGTGTTCATTTCACATACTAGCAAGATAATGCTCAAAATCCTTCAAGCTAGGCTTCAGTAGTCTGTGAACCAAGACCTTCCAGATGTACAAGCTGCATTTTAAAAAGGCAGAGGAACCAGAGATCAAATTGCCAACATCTGTTGGATCATAGAAAAAGCAAGAGAATTCCAGAAAAACGTCTACTTCTGCTTCATAGACTATGCAAAAGCCTTTGACTATGTGGATCCCAGACAACTGTGGAAAATTCTTAGAGATAAGAATACTAGATCATCTTATTACCTGTCTCCTGAGAGACCTGTATGCACATCAAGAAGCAATAGTTAGAACTGGACATGGAACAATGGACTGGTTCAAAATTGGGAAAGGAGTATGTCAAGGCTGTATATTGTCACTTGGCTTATTTAACATCTATGCAGAGTACATCATGTGAAACGCTGGGCTGGATGAAGCACAAGCTGGAATCAAGACTGCCGGGAGAAATGTTAATAACCTCAGATGTGCAGAAGACACGAACCTTATGTCAGTACGTGAAGAGGAACAAAAAAGCCTCTTGATGAAAGTGAAAGAGGAGAGTGAAAAAGCTGGCTTAAAACTCAACATTCAGGAAACTAGAATCATGGCATCCGGTCCTGTCACTTGACGGCGAAGAGATGAGGTAAAAGTAGAAGCAATGACAGACTATTTTCCTGGGCTCCCAGGAGTCACTGCGGATGGTGACTGCAGCCGTGAAGTGAAAAGACGCTTGCTCCTTGAGAGGAAAGTTATGACAAACCTAGACAGCATATTAAAAAGCAGAGACATTACTTTGCCGACAAAGGTCCATTTAGTCAAAGATATGGTTTTTCCAGTAGTCATGTATGTATGTGAGAGTTAAACCATAAAGAAGGCTGAGTGCTGAAGAATTAATGCTTTCCAGTTGTATTGGAAAAGACTCTTTGAGAGTCCCTTGGACTGCAAGGAGATCAAATCAGTCAACCCTAAAGAAGATTGACCCTGAATATTCATTGGGAGGACTGATGCTGAAGCTGAAGCTCCAGTCCTCTGGCCACCTGATGGAAAGAGCCAACTCATTGGAAAAGACCCTGATGCTGGGAAAGATAGAGCCCAGGAAGAGAAGGGAGTGACAGAGGATGAGATGGTTGGTTGGCATCACTAACTCAATGAACTTGAGTTTGAGCAAGCTCTGGGAGATAGTGAAGGACAGGAAAGCCTGGCGTGCTCCAGTCTATGAGGTAGCAAAGAGTCAGACACGACTGAGTAACTGAACAATACCACCACCCCAGATTCCAGAGAAGGCAGGAGTGATCCGAGATGATAGAGGTGAGAGTCCCAGTTCCTGTAAGGACTCATGCACTGGTAGGTACTGGAACGTTCTCTGTCTTGCACACATATGTGAAACTTCTCTAAGCTATCATACTTAAGAACTGTGTGCTTTATTGTAGTAATTCAGTTTTAAAATTAGTCTGTGTTCTGAAGCCTGAATCTCCTTGTAAACTCTTTCTGGTGCCTTCAGGGTGAAGCTCACAACCTTGGTTTCTGGGCCTCTCATGCAGGCAGAATCATGGCATCCGGTCCTGTCACTTGACGGCGAAGAGATGAGGTAAAAGTAGAAGCAATGACAGACTATTTTCCTGGGCTCCCAGGAGTCACTGCGGATGGTGACTGCAGCCGTGAAGTGAAAAGACGCTTGCTCCTTGAGAGGAAAGTTATGACAAACCTAGACAGCATATTAAAAAGCAGAGACATTACTTTGCCGACAAAGGTCCATTTAGTCAAAGATATGGTTTTTCCAGTAGTCATGTATGTATGTGAGAGTTAAACCATAAAGAAGGCTGAGTGCTGAAGAATTAATGCTTTCCAGTTGTATTGGAAAAGACTCTTTGAGAGTCCCTTGGACTGCAAGGAGATCAAATCAGTCAACCCTAAAGAAGATTGACCCTGAATATTCATTGGGAGGACTGATGCTGAAGCTGAAGCTCCAGTCCTCTGGCCACCTGATGGAAAGAGCCAACTCATTGGAAAAGACCCTGATGCTGGGAAAGATAGAGCCCAGGAAGAGAAGGGAGTGACAGAGGATGAGATGGTTGGTTGGCATCACTAACTCAATGAACTTGAGTTTGAGCAAGCTCTGGGAGATAGTGAAGGACAGGAAAGCCTGGCGTGCTCCAGTCTATGAGGTAGCAAAGAGTCAGACACGACTGAGTAACTGAACAATACCACCACCCCAGATTCCAGAGAAGGCAGGAGTGATCCGAGATGATAGAGGTGAGAGTCCCAGTTCCTGTAAGGACTCATGCACTGGTAGGTACTGGAACGTTCTCTGTCTTGCACACATATGTGAAACTTCTCTAAGCTATCATACTTAAGAACTGTGTGCTTTATTGTAGTAATTCAGTTTTAAAATTAGTCTGTGTTCTGAAGCCTGAATCTCCTTGTAAACTCTTTCTGGTGCCTTCAGGGTGAAGCTCACAACCTTGGTTTCTGGGCCTCTCATGCAGGCCCGTCCAGAGGGGTTAGGTGTATCCCTCTCCTGCGCCCCTAGGACACTTTGTGCGTCCTGAAGCTCTGGATATTGGTGGTGGGTTTTGCTCGTCTCTGTGGCCTTTTCTCTCTCCCGTATCCCCACTGCCAGCTTGGGTTAGGCAATAAATGTGTCTCATTCACCCCTTAGTCCCCAAAACAGGGTCTGTCATAAGTAGCTAGCTATCTTTTAAATTTGTGTCAAATTAACAAGTAGTTGTGATGGCAATTCCCTGAGAACTCAATTGGTAAAGAGTCTGCCTACAATTCAGGAGACCCCAGTTAAGTTCCTGGGTCTGGAAGATTCCCTGGAGAAGGGATAGGCTAGCCACTCCAGTATTCTTGGGTTTCCCTTGTAGCTCAGCTGGTGAAGAATCCACCTGCAGTGCGGGGGATCTGAGTTTGATCCCTGGGTTGGGAAAATCCCCTGCAGAAGGGAAAGGCTCCCCACTCCAGTATTCTGGCCTGGAGAATCTCCTGGGCTGTATAGTCCATGGGTCGTAAAGAGTCACACACGACTGAGTGACTTTCACGCCCTTGTAGATGAAAAGATTTTCAAGTGTTTGAGTATTAGTAAACAGGGAAATCAGAAGGGCCCTGAAGATGAAGTGTGACTTTCAGGTCAGGCTGATGGTGAGATTCCTAGGGAACTGGAAGAGCAGCCAAAGAAACGTGCCACGTAGGGCGGGTTGAGTTTGGCTCCTGGGTCCTCCTCCTGGGTGGTTCCTGACTGCTTCCTGGCAGGGCCTGTTCTGCCTCACTGGCCCCTTCCTCTTCCTGTCTCAGTCCTAAGCGCTCTCAACTGTATACTTTGAGATTTTCCAGCATATTTAATGTTATTTCAATCATTATCTCTTTTCTGAAGACCTGAAATACATCCTCCTGCAGTTTGTATGGTGCAATTGCAAAAAAGCATGAATTTTAAAACTTAACAAGCCTGGATTTTGCCACTCACTCAACTCTATGACTGCAGACACAGCCATTGACCCTCACAAATCGCAGCTCTTTTGTCTGATTCCTACCTTGCAAAACCCTTACGAGCGTCCTATTTTTGCCTGTAAAAATCTTGGTGACTAAAACTTGGTGTAGGTTTCCTTCCTCTTTTCCATTCCCGTTCTCTAGCAGAGCAGGTGACGTTTCTCACCGTAGATGTGTTTCTTAAATGTGGCATCTTTGTTCACAGACGCATCCCCTCACAATGGTCTCCTCCTGGAGGGTGAGAGTGGGGCTCCACGTGACACCTCAGGGGCTGTGGCGGTGTCCGCCAGTCAGGCAGAGGGGAGAAGGGCAGGATGTCGGTCCCGTGCAGATGCGCCTGTTGGCTCCCTCCTGCCTGTGCCCACGAGGTGGGCAGCTCAGAGCAGGGCCCCCTGGAGGCCTGGTGCTCCTGCGTTCTCACCGCTGTCTCTCTCGTTCACAATCCTCCTTCCACAGCCCATGTGCTGCCCTGCCCAGCACCGGCTGGAGGCTCATCCTGGAAAGTCTCTCTCTCTTTTTTTTTTAAAACACCATGGGCCAGTTGATAAAGAGTTTCTGAGACACTATTTGTTAGTGGCAAGTAGCTCATCAGAATACGGCATGAAGTTGAGAGTCTGTCGGTGAGTTAAAAATTAAAGACCGAATGAAAACAGGACAGAATTCTGTTTGTTCAGCCACTGAAGTGTGACCTTGTAGACCGTGCGTTTGGGTGGGAATTATACCCCAAGTACCAAAGGTGGAATGCGTATAAAAAAAAAAACACTCGCTCTGTGGGTCACTTCTGCTCTGAGCGTAGCTGTGCGTTGGCCCAGCGTGCCTCTGTTTCCTCCGCCGCTGACGGCGTCCCGCCCCCCTCTCTAGTGTGTCTGATCTCCCCAGCTGTGTCCTGAGTCCTGTGCAGAGGCTCCTCAGCAGGGCTTTCAGTCTCGTGCGCTCAGGCATGCTGGGGACAGACTTGCTTCTAGATTCGTATATTCCCCTGCTTCTGCTTAAAAACAGAGGTCTCTCATCTAGCTCTTCACATATTTTGCTGGTCAGGTTTTGACGTTTTGCTTAATGAAACTCTGAAAATGACAGTAATGGCAAAATAACGCCATGCTTCTAGTCTTTACCCTCACATTTCAGCCAGTCTGAAGCTCTTCACAAACAATGCAAGAGAAATGCCGGAAGTAGAAGGATAATTAAGATGATGTTCCTATCGAGCATTTCTTGAGCACTTCCTGGAAACCAGGTGTTGTGAAAGTCAATCTCTTTTCTCACCACCTGCTTGATGACACCCTCTGCTCTTGGGGAGCTCTTGGCCCATTTTCCATGTGAGGCCAAGACGGCTTGCCCAGGCTCACGTGGTGGCGCTCGGGTCCTGCTCCCACTCCCTGCGGTCACGTCGCGGGTGCTGGGAGTCGGGGCCCCGCCATGCAAGGCCGAGGCTCCGTCCTGTGGGAGGGGTCTGCTTGGTGCTTCTGACCCCCATTCTCCTGGACCAAACACTCGACGATGTGTCCCGCTCCAGATCAGCTGAAAATACCTTTCTGACATCCCACCCTAAAGGTTCTGGCTGCTCTGTAAGTGGTCAGCACGGAAGCAGATGCTCTCTATGACAGCATCCACTCTCCAGGGTTCCTACCATGTGTGAGGCACTTCCTTCTCACTTAAGGACAATAACTCTTTTTTCAGTCCTGTTAAGCAGACTATAGTAAGCTTCTTAAAGCCAGCTAATTTCATTCATTATTTAAACAAAGATTTAACTGCTGGGTGGAGAATTCATGAGGAAATTGCACCAAATTCAGATGCAGATGTTTGCAGAAGAAAAGTTAGTTGTTAATCTTCCTCGAATTGGTGGTTGAACTTACAAAATATTTGTATTGATCACATTGTTCTTTGTACTTCCAGACATTTTAATAGTCTCAGTATTACTGTTCTTGAAAAGCTTCTTTGTTTTTCCGTAAGTGCTTTCAGAGCTCTGCTCTGTACCCCGTTGAGCTTCACTGTGGAACTGCAGTGCCGTTTTCTCCCTGAGCTCTCTTCTGGTCTGTACATAATAGCTGTTATATGGCTTAGTTTCTCCTGTGCTCTTCTTTTCTAGAGTGCTCTGCCGTGCATTGTTGGCAGGGGTGTGGAGGGGCGGTCAGCTTGTGGACTGCGCCCTCTAAGCGTGTGCGGGCGCCTTCCTGGCCTCGCTGCGCCCCTGCCGTGGCCCTCAGCCCTCCGCTGGTTCTCTCCCTCCCTCCCAGCCTGCACTCCCAGGACCGACAGCTTCCTACCCGGGGCATTCGACAGACTCTCTTCACAGGAACCTTGCCCATCAGTCTCTTGAAGTTGAACTTTTCATCAGATTCGTCTTTGCTCTTCTTGTAGCTTGAACTGGGACATAATGAGTAGGTTGGAATGAAAATATTTCCATGAGCTACGTATGTATGTATATCTGTGTTACTCCTTTGTAGTTTTAACAGAACAAGGTCAGAAATTTGCGTATCTTATAGTTCACAGTATAGTTTGGTTTTGAAATGAGCTTCTAAAGTTACCCTGAAAAATTACCAGTGGATAAATAATCTGATGATGATAACTTTAAGTTTTAAGGAAGTCTTACCACTGTACATTTTGAGTTATTGGTTATCTCCTTCCAGGAAAAAAAAAGGTTCATATTGTCTACAAAATAATCCACTGGGAGTGAGTGCTTACCTAGGCTCTTAACTGTCTGCATCCAGCCCCTCCCCCTGACCCATGACCTCCAGTTCCCAGGCCTCAAAGACCCTCTTTGTGCAGATGACCCCAGAGTACGTCTCAAGCCCAGACCTACCCCCAGGCTCCACAGAGGGATGCCACTGCTCTGTACCAGCAATCATGGCACACCCGCGTACGCAGACACACAAGCACAGGAGTAGTACTCAGCCATACAGAAGAGCGGCATCTTGCCATTGTCACAGGTGGATGGACCGACAGGGTGTTCTGCTAAGGGAACTCTCAGAGAAAGACAGATACTGTAGATTTCACTTAGATGTGGAACATAAAAAACAAAGCAAATGAACAACTATAATAAAGCAGAGACAGAATCACAGTAGCAAAATCCAAAGGTGGTGCCAGAGGGGAGGGAGGTGGGGGTGAGTGAAGTAGGTGAGGAAAGGGGAGAGGTACAGATTCGCAGTTTAAAATACATGAGGCGCGGGGGCGAAGTGTGCAGCGTGGAGAATGCAGCCAGGAAGGCTGTAACGGCTCCGCAGGCTGGCAGGCTTACCGTGGTGGTCACCCTATAGTGTAGAGTGGCATGTGCAGCTGGAGCTGCCACAGTCCTGTAGATCAGTTGTGAGACAGAAACGCTGTCTGCTGGGCCCGGGCCCCAGACTTCCTGTTCAGCAGGTCTGGGCTGGGGCCGGGTGGTTTGTGTTTCTAGAGAGCAGGTGCCTGGGCGATGTTTACACTCCTGCTCCAGGGACCCGTGAGCAGACACCGCTCCACAAGCCCCACTCTCCAGCCTCATCTCTTGCCGTTTTTATCGTCTCCCTGCACACAGCCACGCTGACTTCCTTTCCATAAGTCAGTTATGCTCAGTTCTTTTCACCTGTGAGTCTTTGTGCTTCTGATTCCTGCCCCATTTTTACAGCATAGATCCCAGTTCAGATAGCATCGTCTTCTAGAAAAGTCTTACCTGACTACCCTTTCTGACGTCCTGCCTTCACTGTCCCTCTCTGGTTAACCATCCTGCTTATTTCCTTTTAGGAATTATCATAATCTGTAAATGTGTTTTTCATTTGTTCACTTCTTTCTTGCTCATGTACTCTCTACCTCTCATGCACTGTCTCTCTCTCTCTCTCTCTCTCTCTCTCTGTCTCTGTCTGTCTGTCTCTAGGCCAAGTGTCATGAGCCCAGGGATCCTGATGACCTGTTACCTACAGATATGTGATGGGATCAGTCATAAGAGCTGTTTTCCTCTTTCACACACATGGGTTTTTTTCAGCAGATAGCCGTTGATATCGAAGGGCGAGGCAGGGAATGCAAGAAGGAACGAAACCTGCTTCATTCAACTGTAAACCCCAGAGTCTAATGAAGGAATCTGACCATCAAATGAGCAGCTGCTGTATACCATGAACTTCATACAGTCAGACTCACTAATCCGATTGTCACGACCCTGGGAAGGAGCCAGTCACCGGCCCAGAGAAGCCAAGGACTGTTCATGTTCATTCAGCTCTCGCCACAGCGTCACAGAGAAGATTCTTGTTTGGTCTTATTGCTCTGCTGGTGTGTTGGGCCAGAGGTGTGTCCTTTACCTGGGGGAACCCTTAGCTACCACCTTTTTAAGGCCGCTCCTGCCTACCCAGCCACACCCCTTCTTTCTCCTGGGCTACTGGTAGGGAGGAGAGATTTTTGCCCCTACCCCTGAAGTTTCTTAAGTGGGTCAGACCAATACATGAATCAAATTAACTCCAAATCACTTTGACCTGAAGGCAGAAAATTCATTCCATATTAAGGTACTCCAGTGTAAGGCCTAAATTCATTGTAATCATAAAATGCCCACAAGAGATACTCTCTATTTGAGTATTAATTCTATCTCATTATCAAATTCCCAGGGAGATGTTAAAATCCATAGATTACATTTCATTTTAAATTAAAGTCCAAAACATTAAAGTCAGATTCTCTGCCCATGTGACTTAAAATTCAAAGAAATTAAAGTTCAGAATGCACCCTCCCGATTTGTTATCCTTTTTAATCCCAGCTAGCCTGGTAGGCTATACTCCATGGGGTCGCAAAGAGTCAGACACGACTGAGTGACTTCACTTTCACTTTTCACTTTCATGCATTGGAGAAGGAAATGGCAACCCACTCCAGTGTTCTTGCCTGGAGAATCCCAGGGACGGGGAGCCTGGTGGGCTACAGTCCACGAGATCACACAGAGTCGGACACAACTGACGTGACTTAGCAGCAGCAGAGGCGCTCTTAAAACCTGCAGTGGGTCAGGAGTCTTTTAACAGCAGTAGCTTGGCTAGGCATCTTGAGGTTTCATGAACCCCAGTAATCTCTGATATGCCTTACTTCGAAAAAAAGAGGTGAACAGGACATCGGCTTATCATGCACTGGCCCTCGTACACCAGAGTCAGGAGACAAGGGGGTTCCCGGTCTTCTAATAGTTACCCCAAGCTAAAGCACGCCCACCCCAGCCAGCACCTGGTGTCTGCTGACAAGCAGCAGCAAGCCTCTGATCACCGAGGGGCTGTCTTTTCCTGGTGGATGCCTCTCCCTCTCCCTTGCCCTCCCCACCCCCGACCCCAGTTACCCTCCTGGCTCCAGGCCTGCTCTTTGCTTTCTTTTCTTTCCTTCATCCACTGCCTCTGTTCTGGTGGTGAGATTAAACCACTGTTCACACCACTTTTAACTCCTGTTTGTTTCCTAGTGGCAGAATGGTCCAAGAAAAGACCTTTTAAAACTGCCAGATTTCTTTGAGTTTCTGTTTCTCCAGCACAGCAAGAAGACAGTAGCCTTGTGTTTTTTCTGGTCTTGGGATCTATCTAAATTTTCTTATGTATGACATTTACTGTAGGGTTCTGGCACAAGCCATTTTCAAGTTAAAGTAGTTTTCTGGGAATTAAAAAATAATAAATAGGTGCTAAGTATTACCTGATGCTTTTTCTGTGATAGTGAGATAATTATTGATATGTTAATGAGGATAATTGCCTTGTAGATTTTCTTATCTGTATTAAGATAGTGGTGAATTTTTAGAGTATGTTTAATTAACCTAATATTTTTCCAGGAATTTGCAAGCGTTGTCTTGGGAAGGGGTATATGTTCATAAGTAAGTTCGTTATTTTCCTTTATTGGTCTGTCTGAATCCTGCTTTTAGAATCAGGCCATGGAAGCTTCATAAAATGAATTGAGGAACTCTTGCTCCCTTTCCACTGCTTTTGAATAACTTAACAAATATAATGGGATTCCCTGTGGCTCAGTGGTAAAGAAGCTGCTTGCCGAAGCAGAAGATGCAGGTTCGATCCCTGGGTCAAGAAGATTCCCTGAAGAAGGAATTGGCAACCCACTCCAGTATTCTTGCCTGGGATATCCCATGGACAGAGGAGCCTGGTGGGCTGTAATCGACAGGCTTGCAAAAGAGTTGGACACAAACTTAGCGACCAAATACCAACGACAGATGTACATAATGGATTTATCTGCACCTTAAGAACTCCATGGCACTTACTTGGGGAGCTGTTTGGGTTTTTGTCTCTGTCAGTGAGCGTTGGTCATTTTCATATCTTTATTTAAATGCAACTGTTTAAAGTATTGACCTTTTCAAGCTTTTTACTTATGTCGATTTTTCTCAAAGTATCCGTTTCATCTCAGTTTTCTGGTTTTTCTTTTTTTCATTAAATTTATAATATTTAATTATTTATATTTTCTATATCTATTTCTATCTTTTCATTCTGTTCTTTTAAAATAGATATCTCTCTTTTTCCCCTCATCAGTCTTTCTGGGATTTTTCCATTCTGGTAATGTTTACAGTGAACCAGCTTTTGATTTTGGTTCATCTTTTCTGTGTGTTCTTAGTCTCTAATTCATGGACTTTTGCCTGTCAGTCCAGGGGAAACAAAGATAAAGAGTGATAGCAGGCTTCTCTCCAGAAATAATGCAAAACAGGAATCAAAAGGATGACATCTTTAGAATACTGAAAGAAAACTAGAATCATATCCAGCCAAAATATCCTTCAAAAATGGGGGCAAAATAAAGACATTTTCAGACAGACAGAAGTTGAGCGGATTTGTTGTCAGTAGAACTGTGCTATGAAAATTGTTGATGGATGTTGTACCAGATAAAGGAAAATGGTTACCATGTGGGCAAGAATAAAATACTTTTATCTTCACTTTTTAATTTTTGAAAAATACAATTGGGTCTTTGAAGCAATCTTAGTAGTAATATAT
>SJYC01008954.1:0-21815 GCA_006408675.1 Madoqua kirkii
GGGCTCCAAAATCACTGCAGATGGTGATTGTAGTCATGAAATGAAAGAACACTTACTCCTTGGAAGGAAAGTTATGACCAACCTAAACAGCATATTAAAAAGCAGAGATATTACTTTGCCAACAAAGATCCATCTAGTCAAGGCTATGGTTTTTCCTGTGGTCATTTATGGATGTGAGAATTGGACTATAAAGAAATCTGAGTTTTGAAGAATTGATGCTTTTGAACTGTGGTGTTGGAGAAGACTCTTGCAATTCCCTTGGACTTCAAGGAGATCCAACTATTCCATCCTAAAGGAAATCAGTCCTGGGTGTTCATCAAAAGGACTGATTTCAAAGCTGAGACTGCAATACTTTGGCCCCCTGATGCCAAGAGCTGACTCATTTGAAAAGACCCTGATGTTGAGAAAGATTGAAGGCAGGAGGAGAAGGGGACGTCAGAGGATGAGATGGTTGGATGGCATCACTGACTCAATGGACATGAGTTTGAGTGAACTCAAAGAATTGGTGATGCATAGGGAGGCCTGGCATGCTGCAGTCCATGGTGTCACAAAGATGCAGATGACTACGCTACTGAACTGAACTGAATGAAAATAAAGGGGGTAAGTCATGAGCTGCACTAATAAATTTAACCAAATCAAGTATCCCATCTCCTGTTTTTAAATGGAAAAGCCTTAAGTGCAGAAAAAATTATAACTCTATTAAAACCTCAGACACAGGCTACTAACCATTGAATGCAATTTTATAGATTATTTTATACTTGAATATAGAGAGGCTTTCACTCTTATTTCTTCAATAAGATTTGTATAAAAGAGGGATGACCAGTTACACGGCAATATACAAATATACTGCTCCATCTGCTACTTCAGTGGTTTTGCTGTGATGATAAAAAACTTACAATGCCATTCCCCTTGACATAAATGCAGATGGATAAAACAGATCACTTCTTCATGATCACGGAATGTTTGCACTAGTTGGATCATAGTGTAGCCTTTTCCTTTTATATTTCAGGATACTGAGATCTTGAGAGATAACAACACATCCAAAATCAACTTGGTTGTTAGCAACTATACCACAGGAAATTTTAGTTCCTTGTTTCTTCTTTTATTCCATAGATGAAAACAGAAATGGAAAATTCCATGCTAGTAAAGTAATGCTCAAAATTCTCCAAGCCAGGCTTCAGCAATACCTGAACTGTGAACTTCCTGATGTTCAAGTTGGTTTTAGAAAAGGCAGAGGAACCAGAGATCAAATTGCCAACATCTGCTGGATCATGGAAAAAGCAAGAGAGTTTCAGAAAAACATCTATTTCTGCTTTAGTGACTATGCCAAAGCCTTTGACTGTGTGGATCACAATAAACTGTGGACAATTCTAAAAGAGATGGGAATACCAGACCACCTGACCTGCCTCTTGAGAAATCTGTATGCAGGTCAGGAAGCAACAGTTAGAACTGGACATGGAACAACAGACTGGTTCCAAATGGGAAAAGGAGTATCTCAAGTCTGTATATTCTCACCCTGCTTATTTAACTTCTATGCAGAGTACATCATGAGAAATGCTGGGCTGGAAGAAGCACAAGCTGGAATCAAGATTGCCGGGAGAAATATCAATAACCTCAGATATGCAGAGGACACCACCCTTATGGCAAAAAGTGAAGAGGAACTTAAAAGCCTCTTGATGAAAGTGAAAGAGGCGAATGGAAAATTTGGCTTCAAGCTCAACATTCAGAAAACAAAAATCATGGCATCCAGTCCCATCACTTCATGGGAAATAGATGGGCAAACAGTAGAAATAGTGTCAGACCTTATTTTGGGGGCTTCAGAATCACTGCAGATGGTGATTGCAGCCATGAAATTAGAATACGGTTACTCCTTGGAAGAGAAGTTATGACCAACCTAGATAGCATATTCAAAAGCAGAGACATTACTTTGCTGACTAAAGTCCGTCTAGTCAAGGCTATGGTTTTTCCTGTTATCATGTATGGATGTCAGAGTTGGACTGTGAGGAATGCTGAGTGCCAAAGAATTGATGCTTTTGAACTGTAGTGTTAGAGAAGACTCTTGAGAGTCCCTTGGACTGCAAGGAGATCCAACCAGTCCATTCTGAAGGAGATCAGCCCTGGGATTTCTTTGGAAGGAATGATGCTAAAGCTGAAACTTCAACACTTTAGCTACCTCATGTGAAATGTTGACTCATTGGAAAAGATTCTGATGCTTGGAGGGATTGGGGGCAGGAGAAGAAAGGGACGACAGAGGATGAGACGGCTGGATGGCATCACTGATTCAATGGACATGAGTTTGAGTGAACTCCAGGAGTTGGTGATGGACAGGGAGGCCTGGCGTGCTGCGATTCATGGGGTCACAAAGAGTCGGACATGACTGAGCGACTGAACTGAACTGAACTTAACTGAATGCAGTCAAAATTCACAATTTACAGTTTAAAATCTTCTCTACTTGTTGAGAGCCTGAGCTGCTCTGAAAATTCCAGGACTTCATTTTTCTGGTATTGGTATAAACTCTCAAGGTGGTCCTTTAGGCAGAGGCTGGGCTTACTGGCTTCAGCCTCTGACTTCAGGCTGACTTACAGCTGACTTCTGGCCCGTTTTATGATCTCTTAGACTCAAATCTTTTCGGGTGATTAGTGTAGCAACTATTTGCCTGTTTGCTTTCTTGTATTCTAAAGGTTCCCTATTGTATTCTCGTTGTTTCTCTGCATTTATGCCTTTTAAAAAAATTACTTTGTTATCAGAGTATCGCTCTTTGGATAGAAAGAGGGTTCAATCTGCTAGTGTAACCATCATCTAGGATACTCTGACAATCAAAAAAATAAATAAATACAGCCCTAACAGGGATCAGCACTGGACATAGCATGGTCTGGCAAAAGGATGAAGACCTTTCGAGTCAGAGAAACTGGGATCCAATATTGGCTTTGCCATTGTTAACTAGCAATGGCAAATATAGGATAAGTTAAAAATATCTAGGCTTCAGTTTTCCCTTCTGACTAGGCATAATATAAATTTTGTAGCCTCTTGAGAAAACTGTGTGAAACAAAGGTGTTTAGCACCTTTTCACGTGCTTTTTCTTTTCATGTGTTTGTTGACCATCTGTATGTCTTCTCCGGAGAAATGTCTATTTAGATTTGCACATTTTTTATTATTTTTTTTAATTGAGCTGTATGAGGTTATTTCAGAGATCAATCCCTTGGCTAACAGTATCACGTGAAAATATTTCCTTCTGTTCTGTAAGTTGTCTTTTCATTTTGTGGTTACCTTTGTTATGCAAGTTTTTAAGTTTAATTAAGTCCCACTTATTTACTTTTGTTATAGTTTCCATTACTTAGGAGACAAATCCAAATAAAATACTGCTGCAGTTTATGTCAAACAGTGTATTACCTATGTCTTCCTCTAGGAGTTTTATAGTATCTGGTCTTTAGTATCTATTTAGGTCCTTAATCCATTTTTAGTTTAATTTTGATTGGTGTTGGCAAAGAGTTGACTCATTGGAAAAGATTCTGATGCTGGGAGGGATTGGGGTCAGGAGAAGGGGATGACAGAGGATGAGATAGCTGGATGGCATCACCAACTTGATGGACGTGAGTCTGAGTGAACTCCAGGAGTTGGTGATGGACAGGGAGGCCTGGCGTGCTGCGATTCATGGGGTCACAAAGAGTCAGACAAGACTGAATGACTGAACTGAACTGAATGTCCTAATTTCACTCTTTTACATGTAGCTGTCCCATTTTCAATAAGCACCATTTATTGAAGAGACTATTTTTTCTTCACTATATATTTTTGCCTCCTTTGTCATAGATTAATGGACCATAATGTATGGGTTTATTTCTAAGCTCTCCATACTGTTCAGCTTATCTATACGTCTGTTTTTGTGCCAGCACCATACTGTTTTGATTACAATAGCTTTGTAGGAAAGTCTGAAGGCAGGGAGCATGATTCCTCCAGCTGTTTTTCTTTCTCATGATTGCTTTGGTTATTTGGCAGGTCTTTTGTGTTTCCATACAATTTCTTGTTTCAGTTCTGTGAAAAATGTCCTTGGTCATTTGATAGCAATTGAACTGAATCTGTAGATTGTCTTGGGTACTATGGTCATTTTAACAGTACTGATACTTCTAATCCAAGAATATGGCATATCTTTTCACCTGTGTGTTCTTCAATTTCTTTCTCAGCATCATATAATTTTTGAAATATAGGTCTTTTGCCTCCTTAAGTAGATTTATTCCTAGGTATAGTTTTTCTTTTGATTTAATGGTAAGTGGAATTATTTACTTAATTTCTGTTTCTGATATTTTATAGTTATTGCATAGAAATGAAACAGATTTCTTTATACTAAAATTTTGTATCCTGAAACTTTACCAAACTTATTGCTGAGCTGTAGTCGTTTTCTGGTAGCATCTTTAAGGTCTTCAACATATAATATCATGTCATCTGCAAACTGTGACAGTTTTAAGGAATATTTTGAAGCAAAATGACTGCTATTATGCTCATCAAGATACTTGAAGCACTCATTTAAAATCTGGACTCTGTGGATTCAGTTCATTCCCCCCAAAAATTATGAATTGTCACTATGATGGCACTATCCTCAACTATCACTTAATCCTTCCTGTAAGGATAATCTCCTAAGCACAGCCTTAGTGACAAGAAAAAAATAAAAAATCAGGAAAATGATTATATCAGCTTCTCAACCTGATAGAGCTTTATAACTGTAAAACTACTTTGGAGTACTTCCTACCTTTAAACTGCTGCATCCAGAAACTTAATAAATGTTAATTGGAGAACTGAATAAAGCAGCATTTGGTGACTGTGCTCCATCAGTACATCTAGAAAAGCCTTTACCCTCAGGACCTTGTTTGGCTAACCACTCATCTAGTAGATCTTTCCAGATCTCATCAGTGATTGCAAATTTTATCTCTTTGGATAGAAGAAAAATTCTGCCAGTTTTTATGCTGACAAGTGTATCTGTGGAGATATTTCACTGCCAAGAGTAGAGGCTGGATGTGAGGAAATTTCATTAGGCACACAGTTTCACTAAAAAAATTAAATGAACAGAACCATCTCTCCTAAGCATAGTCTTTAGCACTGATCTGGAATTGATTCAGTTGTTATTCTTGTTTTGATGAAATTGCCTTTTTTTTTTTTTTGCCCAATAAAATTTCAATGTAATTTGTTACCAAAGCTTTAGTTCATGGCATTTAGCCGAAGGGTTTGTCAACAGAATTTCACTTCTTAGATGTGTTTGGAAGCTTTGAAAATCGGTTTTTACCACTTGGAAGTCTCCAGAGAATGTCTACAGGCATAAGTATTAGTCTCTATTTCAAAATTCATCTTATATTAAGCTTGAAATTTCCAAGACTCCCCTGGGTACTAAAATATGTAAAGTATGAGTGTAATACCACATGATGTGATTAAAGATTCTGTGACTGAAAGAGAATATCAGTTTAAAAGAAAAAGGTATTTTTTCATTAATAAAAGGATAAAGACAGCTAGAAACATTGCAATATATTGAGTTTGATGATAGTAACAATACAATACAATTTATTAAATTAAAATTTGAAACCTGATAATAGCTCAACTGCTATAGTACAGAACATCTAGCTCTTTTTAGAGTGTATTTGCTCTGATGAAAAGTTGGGTTTTATGGAAGGAAGAAGAGTATGTTCACTATAATGCATTCACCTGAATGTCCTAGTTTCTACTTGCATGGTCTTCTGCATAATCTTGATTCTTTCTCAGAACCTCATATCATTCATTTTGAAAGTGCAGAAAATGTCTGACTCCCTCACGGGACTGCTATGCTCACAAGTAAAGCACCTGCACAGAATTTGTACCTAATGAGACACTCAATAAATGTCCATTGCCTCTCCTTGCTTTCCTGACAGAAACTCAGGCCCTAGATAGAAAATATATACATGGCCTGGTATTTTCTGGCATTTACACAATCATTTACCTTATCAGTGACAATCATTATAAGCTATATTAGCAGAAACAGTCACATGTCAGATACATAGGCCTTATATTAAACTCTTACTTGGCTCATAGGCTCAGGATTCTGTGGCTGCTTATATGGAAACAAACTTTGAATCTTTATATAAGAAAATACAGAGGCCTGGAATGCCTTAGGAGAAAGTTATGTACCCCAAATTAGAGCTGTCCCCCAGTCTTATTTTCATCACCAAGTGACTCGCTAACTTTCACTGTCACTTTTATTTTTTGAGATTCAATTTCTTCACCTGAAAACATGATTGAAAACTTGTATCAATTAACTCTTAGAGTAAAGAAAGCTAGAAATCTATACAACTTCAAGGCAGTGAGAGTAATAGAACCACAAAAATCTTCCTTCTCCTCTGAGTAATTCTGTTTTTATCAGCAAACATGTGGAAAAAAAGATTTTCTAAATCAATCACTGGTGACTCTCAGACTTTCCTCATGCTGAGAATCAAGATGTCATGGGGACTGGGGTGCAGGGGCTAGATAAATTCTCTCTGAGTGATACCAAAAGGGCAAAAGGTACGAGTTAGGTTTCTATATAACAGGTATAAGAGAGTATAAGAAGGATGAAGGTCAGTACACAAGCTCACGTAATATGACATATAAGGTTATAAAGTAAAATTATATAAATATTTATCATTTTGTATATAAAAGAGGAGTCTGAACAATAAGGAAATGCAATAACATTTAATTCTTTTCTTTGATTGGAACCATAAGTTTTTTTATCTAATATAAGATAGGCTTTAGCACAATGTGAACCAAGAACTTCCATAGAAGTTCCATGTTTAGAAAAGGCAGAGGAACCAAAAATCAAATTTACAACAACCATTGGATCCAAGAAAAAGCAAGGGAATTCCAAGAAAATACTACTGCTTCACTGAGTACACCTAAAGGCTTTGATTATGTGGATCCAAAAAAAAAAAAACAACTGTGGAAAATTTAAAGAAATGGAAATACCAGATTACCTGTATCCTGAGAAACCTATATGAAGGACAAGAAGCAACATTTAGAACCAGACATGGAAAAATAGACTGGTTCAAAATTGGGAAAGGAGTACATTATGGCTGTATATTGTCATCCTGCTTATTTAACTTATATGCAAAGTACATCATGTGAAATGCCAGACTGGATGAAGCATAAGCTGGAAATAAGATTTCCAGGAGAAATATCAACAGCCTCAGATATGCAGCTGATACCACTCTAATGGCAGAAAGCAAAGAGGAACTAAAGAGCTTCTTGATGAAGGTGAAAGAGAAGACTGAAAACACTGGTTTAAAACTCAACATTCAAATAACTAAGATCACGGCAACCATTCCCGTCACTTCATGGCAAACAGATGGAGAAAAAGTGAAAACAATGACAGTTACTTTCTGGGGCTCCCAAATCACTGTGGATGGTGACTGCAGCCACAAAATTAAAAGACACTTGCTTCTTGGAAGAAAAGCTATGACAAACCCAGACAGTCTGAATAGTCAAAGCTATGGTTTTACAGTAGTCATTTATAAATGTAAGAGTTGGACCATAAAGGCTGAAAGCCAAAGAATTGATGCTTTCAAACTGTGGTGCCAGAGAAGACTCTTAAGAGTCCCTTGGACTGCAAGGAGATCAAATCAGTCAATCCTAAAGGAAATTAACCTTGAGTATTCATGAAAGGACTGATACTGAAGCTCCAATATTTTGGCCACCTGATGCAAAGAGAAAATTTATTGGAAAAGACCCTGATGCTGGGAAAAATTGACAGCAAGAGGAATAGAGGGTGACAGAGGATGAGATGGTTGGATAGCATCAGTGAATCAATTTAAGCAAACTCAGGGCAATTAGTGAAGGACAGGGAAGTCTGGTATGCTGCAGTTCATGGAGTTGCAAAGAATCAGACATAACTTAGTGACTGAAAACAGCCACACGGATTAATAGGCCTGCAGCTTTCTTTCTATGAATTTGATGTCTTATCCTAAACAAGGATTTAGGCAATTTTGACTTGAGAAGTAAAGGTGTGAGAGCAAATGAGTAAGGGTGTAGATACTATAAGCAAATTTTTCACGTCATCCTAGCCTATCAGCAGTGGCCTATCTCTGAACTTCCATTGCTATAGAAAGGGCTTCACAGAGACCTTCTTTCTCCTCAGATTGAACTTTTGAATAAAGTTTTAAAGCTTTGAAGCTGACTACTAAGAATGTCCTGCTATTTGCTAGCAATAATCCATCAATCTTGTGCCCCAGATTCCTAATGGATGTTCACTGGGGACAATGAAAGCCATGGCAATTAATCAGTCATAACTTATGTTTTAAACGGTATTTATTTGAGGGAGCTGCTATCAAGAGAGAACTTTCATGCTTCTTCTCTTTAAAAATCTGCAAAACTTTCCAGATGTATATAATACATCCCTCATATAATTCTAAAATAAGATGCCTAAGAGAATGAACCAAATCTGGAAAGAAAAGGAAACTGTCAGTAGCATAGGAACTTCCCTTAAAATAGTTATTTTTTTTTCTGTTATAGAAAATTATCAGCCCAATAATAATCTTTTTAGGAACTTCAATAAAGCCAAGGCCCATTCGTAACAATGTTTATTGAAATTTGGTCACTCTGCAAAATCACAGACTATTATGCCTCAGAATGATGGAAGAAAAGACCCCAGAAAGTCAGGAGTGGATACACAGAGACCCAGAATCATCTTCTAGCGCTAGCAGGAAGTTTGTTTTCAATGTAAGGATAACTCTTTAACTATTGCCTATGAAACAAGGTTCTGATATTCTCCCATATTATGTCAGAACATGAAAGAAGGAGGCAGAATAATTTAGAACTAGGAATCACAATGTCTTCCTCTGCCTCTAGCTATCTGTGCAAGTCACTTTCCTTATTTAGCCTCTGTTATCTCAACTATAAAATGAAAAGGTTAAATTATGGCCCCTAATATTTCATCCACATTGGGGCTTCCCTTTTAGCTCAGTCGGTAAAGAATTTGCCTGCAATGCAGGAGACCCGAGTTTGACCCCAGGGTTAGGAAGATACCCTGGAGAAGGAAATGGCAACCCACTCCAGTATCTTTGCCTGGAAAATCTCATGGACAGAGGAACCTGGTGGATTGCAGTTCATGGGGTCGCAAAGAGTCGGGCATGACTGAGGGGCTAACACAATGTTTCACCCAGCTTTCAATGTCTGTGATGTTCAGGCCACCTCTGTTCAGTAGTGACAAGAGGAACCTAAGGGTCACATAAGAAGTCAATTTTGTCTCAGATGGAAAAATCTTCAAAAATATCATCTCCTTAACTTCTATTTTACAAAAGTAATTCTTGGGGGAGTTATATTTAACAGGGCAATCAGCACCAATGAATCCATTAACCAAACTGAAAGCTAGGACCCTGACAATGATATGAGACTTTTTTCTTTTCCCAAGAAGGTATAAGGCATACTTTTGGATTCAGAGTTATCAGTGACTTCACAAAGAGGTTTCCCATGTCTTGCTAAAATGCACGTGGTCCTTGCAATCTTAACCTCAACAATCTCAGGTTGGATCTAGCTGCCAGTAATTTGTTCTATGATCCTGAGCATATCCCTTAATCTGCCCAGAATCAGTTTTCTCTACTCTACATAGTAAGTTATTAGGATTGATTCCATGAATCCTCAAAATTCTATGATTTATTAAAACAACAATATAAAAGAATGACTATAATTTGCAATGGAGAGATATTATATCTAAGACTTTATCCTAACCTTATTTACTTTCATTTTTTTAGAACTGTTTTCCAAATATGACTGAACTGCTAAATTACAAACACATTCACTCAGTGAATAAGTAATTCCTGCAGCACCTAGAACAGTATATGACATGTAGACCCTAAGTTGTGTTGATAAAAGCAAGGAAACTATAGAATAACAATGAGAAGCTTTGACTACTATATCAATTCCAACCAAATCCTATGAAATCAAAGGCTTGAAAATTTTAATTGTAAATTTAAAAAACAACAATCGTTCTGAGATATTCAGTTACTTATGTATCATAGTGTTGGGATGATCTACAGATGAACATAATTCAAACTAAACGGACAGGACCGAAGTCTAAAGTAATTTGTCCCTTCAGATCCAAGCAGCATAGAGGAAATTTCATATATATTCAGTAATTAGGTGAATTTCTAGTCAGTATTTAATTATTGGTTTATTACCAAAGACAGATCACAGCTCTATTTTAAGTATTCTATTTATTTCTGGAAGCTCTGCTGTGGTACACTCTGAGTGCTATTGCAAGGGAAAGAAAGAGAAACAGCCCTGAGTCAATGGCCATAAGATTCTGGTTCCTCATTTAGAGTGATTTAAACCCATTCCTGTTCTCAGTATGCAACTGTAGAATGGTGTCAATTAAATTTTCTCCTACATGCCTACCTTATGAGTATTAATGGGTTACTGTGGATTATTAGCAGGTAGGGATATTAAATGGTATGCATAGTTGAGAAATAGGAAAAGGAAGGAAGCAAAACAGCAGGAAGAAAAGATGCTCCTTTTAGCATGAGTGGAATGTTCTACTGACATCATCTTTGCCTCTTCAAAGAGATCCTAAAACAATGAATGCAAAAAAGGGAAGGGGCTGAAGAGGAACCAGGAAGAGTGCTTGGTAAAGGGAGAAGAAAAATGACATGCCATCTGTGGAATCTTCAATTATCAGTATGGTTGGTGACAATAATATTCTGACTGAAATCCAATCCACTATTTGCATACACAAAAATATGCATCAGTTCTGTTCAGTCACTCAGTTGTGTCCAACTCTTTGCAATCCTATGGAACCCAGCACACCAGGCCTCCCTGATCACCAACTCCAAGTCTACCCAAACTCATGCCCATTGAGTCAGTGATGCCATCCAACCATCTCATCCTCTGTCATCCGCTTCTCTCCTGCCTTCAATCTTTCCCAGCATCAGGGTCTTTTCAAATGAGTCAGCACTTCGCATCAGGTGGCCAAAGTATTGGAGTTTCAGCTTCAACATCACAGTCCAACTTTCACATCCATGCATGACAACTGGAGAAACCATAGCCTTGACTAGATGGACCTTTGTCAGCAAAGTAATGTTTCTGCTTTTGAATATGCTATATAGGTTAGTCATAATTTCCCTTCCGAGGAGTAAGCGTCTTTTAATTTCCTGGCTGTGACCGCCATCACAGTGATTTTGGGGCCCCCAAAAATATAGTCTGACACTGTTTCCACTGTTTCTCAATCTATTTGTCATGAAGTGATGGAACTAGATGTCATGATCTTAGTTTTCTGAATGTTGAGTTTTAAGCCAACTTTTTCACTCTCATCTTTCACATTCAAGAGGCTCTTTAGTTCTTCTTCTCTTTCTGTCATAAGAGTGGTGTCATCTGCATATCAGAGATTATTGATATTTCTCCTAGCAATCTTGATTCAAGCTTATGCTTCATCCAGCCAACATTTCTCATAATGTACTCTGCATATAAGTTAAATAAGTAGGGTGACAATAGACAGCCTTGACATACTCCTTTCCCAATTTGGAATCAGTCTGTTGTTCCATGTCCAGTTCTAACTGTTGCTTCTTGACCTGCATACAGGTTTCTCAAGAGGGGTCAGGTGGTCTGGTATTCCCATCTCTTTCAGAATTTTGCACAGTTTATTGTAACCCACACAGTCAAAGGCTTTTGCATAGTCAATAAAGGAGAAATAAATGTTTTTCTGGAACTCTCTTGCTTTTCCAATGATCCAGAGGATGTTGGTAATTTGATCTCTGGTTCCTCTGCCTTTTCTAAAACCAGATTGAACATCTGGAAGTTCACAGTTCACGTATTGCTGAAGCCTGGCTTGGAGAATTTTGAGCATTACTTTACTAGCGTGTGAGATGAGTAGGTCTACATAAAAGTTTTAGTAGTTAATTTACTCTGAAAGCGCCAAGGATACATTTTTTTGTGATTTAAATACTGCATCTAAAAGATTTATACATATCTTTAGGAAATGAACAATGTATTTCTAGAGGAAGTAAGTGGTAAAGAAGTTATTTTGTAGCAAATGGATAGCCTTTGAGCCAGCCTAAAATGTGCTGGGAGAAACAGAAGAAAAAAGAGGAGGAAGGTTGTATTAAAAAAATAAATAAATAGTGACATGAGGGTACTGAATTTCATCTTTGTCAAACAGTTGTATATGTATCTTATCAATAACCTCAGATATGCAGATGACACCACCCTTGTGGCAGAAAGTGAAGAGGAACTAAAAAGCCTCTTGATGAAAGTGAAAGAGGAGAGTGAAGAAGTTCGCTTCAAGCTCAACATTCAGAAAACGAAGATCATGGCATCTGGTCCCATCACTTCATGGGGAGTAGATGGGGAAACAGTGGAAGCAGTGTCAGACTTTATTTTTGGGGTCTCCAAAATCATTGCCAATGGTGACTGCAGCCATGAAGTTAAAAGATGCTTACTCCTTGGAAGGAAAGTTATGACCAAACTAGATAGCGTATTCAAAAGCAGAGACATTACTTTGCCAACAAAGGTCCATCTAGTCAAGGCTATGGTTTCTCCAGTTGTCATGTATGGATGTGAGAATTGGACTGTGAAGAAAGCTGAGCACAGAAGAATTGATGCTTTTGAACTGTGGTGTTGGAGAAGACTCTTGAGAATCTCT
Organism: Madoqua kirkii; assembly: GCA_006408675.1. Lineage (NCBI taxonomy): Eukaryota > Metazoa > Chordata > Mammalia > Artiodactyla > Bovidae > Madoqua > Madoqua kirkii. The sequence goes on from SJYC01008954.1 coordinate 12,617, forward strand.
TGGACTGCAAGGAGATCCAACCAGTCCATCCTAGAGGAGATCACTCCTGGGTGTTCATTGGAAAGACTGATGCTGAAGATGAAACTCCAATACTTCGGCCACTTCATGCGAAGAGTTGACTCATTGGAAAAGACTCTGATGCTGGGAAGGATTGGGGACAGGAGGAAAAGGGGACGACAGAGGATGAGATGGCTAGATGACATCACTGACTCGATGGACATGAGTTTGAGTAAACTCCGGGAGTTGGTGATGGACAGGGAGGCTTGACGTGCTTCGATTCATGGGGTCACAGATAGTCAGAAATGACTGAGTGACTGAACTCAACTGAACTGAACATGGCAAAAATATAAAGCCATAATAGGAGCCTCATCTAGAATATCTTGAAACTTTCCAGAGTGGAGGAAAGAGAACAGAACATATATATCATCATATAGCATAGGCACTGAAAGAAAAGCTATAAGGATTCTAATCATCAAGGAAAGAGTAAAATGGGAGGAATAAAGGAACCAGATCACACTGAATTTCCACCTAGAACAGGAATAATTATTATTTTATTCAGAAATCACCTAGGGGAAAATTCTTTAATTTTACGTATAAATTACTTACATTAAACATAGATAAATATACATGTTTGCTCTGAATTTTTTTCTCCTACTGAATTTAACACAACTCTCAACTATACCTGTCATGCAATCTCAATTTTAGAAATCACATCTTGCTAATAACCCACAGCTTAAGCAAAATAAACTCTGAAACCTATTGGTGAGCTTTATAATCTGCTGGCAATTCACTAAATATTTTTAAAATAATAGCAAAATAAATAAATAAAAATGAAACTCTCAATCATTTTTGTCAGTAAGTGCCGGGATCCAGCCCTGGTGGATCCAGGGTGATTCAAAGGTGGGGACAGAGTCGGTGTCCTTGGAAAAAACTTATTTAATTACAGATAGAGAAGGATTAGAAAATCAGCAGAGAAAAAGAAGCTGAATAACTTGGTTTACATGGAATACCAATCACCACCTATGTAGGCCACAGGCATTTTCCCATTCTCCCAAAGGAGAGGAGGCACTGAGGCCCCCCCCAGTCCAATCTTAGAAGCCCAGGCAAAATTAGCAGGCTTGGTGAGTACCCACATTCCAGATGGGAATTCAGCCAGAAAAACGGGGAGCAAGAAAGAAATGACATGGGGGAATCAGTCTTTCCAGAAACTGATCCCATTTCTTTATTTCTTAGGTTTGCTTATATATCTTTTGTTACACATAGGGATGAATACAGAGTCACGTGGCTGTCAGCAGCCCTGACCTTTATCAAATTAGGGTGCTTTACATTAAAAAAGGTCTTAGGGGTTTTACATCATCTTCTGGCCATGAGGCCTGCTGACATTTACGATCCTTTCTTTCTGATAGCCAAAAACTTATTTTTTCCAAGGGTATTTTTTTTTAAACCAGGCACCACTCTCCAAATAAAGTTGCATTCCTATAGGGTGAGGGTGTAGTTAGTTACAATCAGGAAAGGAATTTATTTAACCCAAGGTTAACATGATCAATCTTAAAGGTTAATGCTTATTTCTCCTATATGCTAGTTATATTTATTATAAAGGCAGGGAATATGGAGATTTAGCATCAAACAAATGAAAACCCTTCACCAATGTTCCCCTCAAGATCTGTTTAGTCTTAAGATAGTGATAAAGTTACATTTTTGCATAGCAAGGACACAGTGATTTATAACAAAGTACAGTGATCTATTACAAAAGAGAAAATTCATTAACTCAAAAAGTCTAGTATTGCTAACCTAAAAACTACTATATTTCCTTTTCTATATTCCAAATCCATTGATTACTATATTCCCAGGTGCCTAAGGATATGGAGGCCTGGTGGCAATCATTGACTCAACAATGAGAAAAGCCCTATGTTAATTAAGACTCGCAAAGTACTCCACAACTCTCTGTGCTGTTTATGGTTGAGAGGTAGTGGCAGGAGTATGGATAGTCCTGTCACACAAGCAAGTTTGCCAGCAGAGAGGTTTGACCTGAGACACCCTTGTCCCACCCAGGGCAGGGAATTGGCAGCAATTATTGGCACAACAAATGAAAAACCCTTCACCAATATAATTCCTAACCAACTCACTATACTAATAATTTCTAACTCCCCAAAAGAATTTGCCTTTGGTGAGTCTAAAACATCTTGTGCCTTTCATGGTCGGGAGGCTGTAAATAATCACATGTGGCCTGATGAACCTATACAGGTGGGCTAGATAACCTTCAGAGGAGTTCATAAGTTGAAACACTCTTGTCACGCCCAAGAATTTCTATTGACTTGGAGCTGCAAATTAACTCCTTCTCCGAGAGAAATGGTGATGAGGGAGAACCCTCTGTAAAGTCAGAAGTGTAGGTGAGAGCATAAAACAGACTCTGGTTTGGGGGGTAGATGCTCGGGAACAGGGGGTTTCCTGAGGCTTGATCATGCCTTTGCGCATGCCAAGCCTCCTTCCTCATGACCTTTGCCATGGGCGGAGTTCCTCACTCTGGCTCCTGGCAAGGAAGAGCAAAATTCTCCAGCAAAATAGAGAGAGCTCACTTTAATAAACTGCAGAAAAATTTTCAAACAAACAAATAGCTGCTAAAGTAACAATGAAAATGAATCTACAACTTCCAAAGAAGCCAAATAACTCATTTCCCTTCTGAAAGGATTGGGTCTGTTCAGGAATGCCTCTAATATAGTAAAGATGCATAAAAAAGATGCAATTATAATTAGCAATTTGGGAAGATCAAAACTAAACCTTTTATACTAACTTGAATCTGTGTTGTAAGCACCTAGCAGAGTAAACGAAGAGAAAGAACTGTTTATCAGACTAAAGCTGCAGGGCATATGGCAACATAGCAGGCTCAGGCTAACAGCAGATTTCCGAAGGACAGCCCGGTAATGGAATTCCTAGTGGGACGATCAAAGAGGTAGAACAATCAGCCAAGCATGACTGCACATAACAAATCCATCAAGACCTATGATATCCCCAGCAAGACAAATAGCAAGGAGCACAGAGACTTAAATGGTATTTGAGAAAATTTACTATTCCCCAGCCTCCAGCAGGATTGAGAAACAATACCATTCAAATTCCCATCCATTCCAACAACATAATCAAAATACTATTTTCCTTAGCCAGTTGAATTTACTATCTAATATTTATTTATTTTTAACTTCATCTATGTATAGCTATAAAAATAAAAACACATTTGTATATGTTTTAACATATCTCCATTACTGCATCAAGAAAATTCTGCTTGACAGATTTTTAAGAAATTTGCAGAGTTTATTTTGAGCAACATGATTTTAAATATAGGCTATGGAGCATGCCTGAAATTTGCTTTGGGGTACTCTAGGGAGCAAGCAGGCAGTCATTTATCAGAGAAGTTGAAACAGACGTGAAATGAGAGGCCCAAAGACTGCGAAAGGGAGTAATGAGCCATAGGTATGAAGATACATTAATATGCCAAGGACAGAGAAAACAATCAGTAGTTTTAAATATGAGTCCCAAATTGATCATCACAAAGGCAAGTGTGGTTTCCAATCTAGCCACTTCTCACCTGTGTAACAGGTTCAAGCTAAGTAGCATTGGTGACTGACTTACTTAATTGTGATTAATTTCTTCAACAGTTCTGAGGAGGCATTTTTGGAAAGACTCATCTGTGTGGAGAAAATCCCACCCTCTACTCCAAGTCAGAGTAAGGAAATTCTGGCCCTCTCATCTCACACTAATGAAAAAGTCTTCAAGAGAACACTTAGGAGCACTGATTCCCCAATTACAAGGCCTTGGGACCTGGTGTCTTCCGCTCTGCTGCAAATGTAATGGTCCAAAGGCAAGCTGCTTAGCCACTGGCTACAAGTCAAAGGAACAGAGGTTGAGAGGGTTCAGTCCAAACTCCCAGAATTTGTTGGCACAAAACATATATAAGCATTTCCTGTGGACCAGATATATGCCAGGTACAAGAGAGAGAGAGCGAGGCTGAATGTTATTAACTCCTATCTGAGTCGGTAACAGACCTGAGCAGAAAGAAATTATAGGCAACACCTGATTTTTAGTGCCTGTGTCAGGACTAAATTATCAGCAGAAATAAAGAAATATTTGCTATTATCAAGGGAGCTACAGGTACAAGATCTGCAGTAACTTGGAGGAAGTAGAAGAATGTTTCTACTAAAGAATATTTGAGCATCCCATGAAAGGATTATTTTAAACACCTCTCAGATCTAGAGGACAGAGCCAGCTTTTGAGAGTCACCATTATGTAGAATTTAATCACTGTAGATGGTCATTGCAGCCATGAAATTCAAAGACGCTTACTCCTTGGAAGGAAAGTTATGACCAACCTAGACAGTATATTCAAAAGCAGAGATATTACTTTGCCGACTAAGGTCCATCTAGTCAAGGCTATGGTTTTTCCTGTGGTCATGTATGGATGTGAGAGTTGGACTAGGAAGAAGGCTGAGTGCGAAGAATGGATGCTTTTGAACTGTGGTGTTGGAGAAGACTCTTGAGAGTCCCTTGGACTGCAAGGAGATCCAACCAGTCCATTCTGAAGGAGATCAACCCTGGGATTTCTTTGGAAGGAATGATGCTAAAGCTGAAACTCCAGTACTTTGGCCACCTCATGCGAAGAGTTGACTCATTGGAAAAGACTCTGATGCTGGGAGGGATTGGGGGCAGGAGGAGAAGGGGACGACAGAGGATGAGACAGCTGGTTGGCATCACGGACTCGATGGATATGAGTCTGAGTGAACTCTAGGAGATGGTGATAAACAGGGAGGCCTGGCATGCTGTGATTCATGGGGTTGCAAAGAGTTGGACATGACTGAGCGACTGAACTGAACTAAAGTAGTCATGAACCACTTAGATTTTCATCCAGAGGCAAGGAAAGAACTATCTTAAACAAATACTTTTAAAGGGACAGAGGATGATATAGGGTGGGAGGGGGGTTCAGGATTGGGAGCTCCTATACACCTGTGGTGGATTCATGTCAATGTATGGCAAAACCAATACAGTATTGTAAAGCAAAATAAAGTAAAAATAAAATTTAAAAAAATAAAGGGACAGAGGAATAAATATATAGTTACTTAAAGGTTATAACCCAAGAGGCATGGTGGTTCAATATACAAAATATACTATGCACACATAAGCAACAGTAGAATGACACACTCACATAGGCATACAATGTGTGATTAGAAAAGGTGATTTAGAAGCAGAAAACAATTTAAGAGGCACCAGATGTCTGAGAATTATACTGCTCATGGACTTATGAAAGCTCCCAACTGTACAGTAAATCTCATTTCCAGCCCTTGGCCTTAGAGTTGAGACTATACTACCTGACCCTGTGAGTCCACTTCTCTTCCTCACAAATCTTATTTCCCATTATTCCCACATGCACATCCTTTGGCACAGCCAAGAAAACCATTCATTTCTACTCTCATTATTTGTGTCCAACTTCCTTTCCGCTATACCCAAAGAAATACTTCTCACTGTTCAAAGAAATATCAGGACTAGGGAAGATCTGGCTACTCATCTTTTGTGCCTTAGGGTTATGTGTTCCCATGGCTGCTGATTTTCTCACCATATCAAGGTTCTATGGTTCTCAAATCTGGCTACATACTACCAGAGAGCTTTTAAAAACAATACCACTTTAAAAATAACTTCATAATAGTTGAATCAGAATCTCCAGGGGTTGGTGGTGAGCAGAGGTGTTTTATTTTGTTTCTGATTTTTTAAAAGCTCCCCCAAGTAATTCTAATGTGCAGCCAGAATTGATTCTATACTGGCTGAGGTACAACACAGCTAATCAATTTCTTAATGTGGAAGAATGTATACGTTTTCTAAGCTGTTTCCCTGAGAAATGTTAATAAAATGTCAGCTGAGGTTGTGCAGGCTTTCAGTATTCTCAAATAGGTGAGAGTGGAATTAGACATGGCTATGGATAAAGCACTGGACCTAGGAAAATGGAAAGCAGAACAACAAAGGGGGAAATGGTTGTGCCAGAACAGTGGTTCTCCATGATGAATATACAGCGATATCTCTAGGCACCTAAACCACTTTATGCTGGGACCTCAGCCCCCAGACTATGAGTTAATTGATTCAGTGGGCTCAGACAGCACATGGTTTTTAAAAATCTCCCTAAATGAGTCAAATATACAGTCAGGACTGAGAATCACTGCCCTGGAGGGTAAATAAGGTTAGTGTTCCCTGACACTGAGTTATCAAATGCGGCAGATTCTTCTATGAAAGATTATTCCCTAAAGAACAGAGACTCAGTGAAGACATTGTACTTATGAAAATATTCTAGCTTAGGGGATTTTATGTTCAAATATGGGCCCTGTAGGACAATGCTTAAGTTATATTTATAATTTCCATAAAAAACTGTATCTCATATTTTAAAAATACATTTAAAAAATATAAGCAGGAGGCAGTCTATATCAACAAAGCAAGATATCAAACTGCCAATAAGGTATGACTTCAATGGTATAAAATAAGATAACGTCTAAAAGTATACATAAATGTTTATTATTTTCTTTTTTAAAGCCTTTCCTGTACTTTCTAAATTTTCTTTAATGAGCAAGTTTTAACTTCAGGAAAAAAAACAACTCTAAAAAGGGTAAGAAAGAAAACAGTCCCTGAGGGACTCATAGCTCTGAATAACACATAATTCAAAAGGAGAAAGAGTTGACAAATAAAACTTATTCAGCTAGCAAAATGACATAAAACTGACCTTTGTCAGTTGGTGGCAGCCCTCTACTTGTAAGGATCCCTCATTTCTTCTTGGGTCTCTTTCTGCATGGCCACCACTAGGAATAAGTTTGTTTGGTCTCTCAAATCCTGCACAGTTCTACATACTGAGTTGCCTTCTCCTTAGAATCAGAAGCAGTTCAATACAAACTAATAAGGTATTTTATTTGTTTTTGCCTTCATTTAACTTTTCCAGTTCCACTAAACTGCATGAAGCCAAAGTTTTACAGCTCGTCAATATATGATGAAGTAAAAGACTGAATAAATGTCTAACTTCACATTAAGCTTTGGATTCTAAAGGCCACTATTTATACTATAATATTTGTTTTTGGATGATTGACTCTGATTACACCTACTGTTAGTGTTAGTTGCCCAGTCATGTCTGACTCTTTGCAACCCCCTGGACTAGAGCCCGCCAGCCTCCCCTGTCCATGGAATTTTCCAGACAAGAATACTGGAGTGGGTTGCCACTTATATTTCTATATAATTGAAACCATTTTATATACTCAGTTTGACATCTTATTTCATTAATATGGATGCTATACTAAAATTTAATAAGCATATCTTTGAACAATTGGATTACAAGTTTCTTTAATTGGAAAACTCCATTACACTCATCCTTGTTATCCTTACCACTTAGCAAAGTGGGTGCACACGGTAGGTGAGGCTGACATTAACAGTGCTCACTAACATCTGGTTTTCTTCTATACCCAAGGCCTGAAACAAATCTTGTTTAACAGTACCCTTGCAGTTAGGTGAGGCCAAGTGACTTGTTTTGGCTATTAAGCTATGCTGGGATATGACACCTATCATTTTAGGGCTGAAGCAGTGAAAAGTCCATGAACTATCCTCTAAATCCTCTTCCATGGCTATGGCAACTAGGGAACCCTGTATTAAACTACAGAGATGCAATAAGATAAGGATGTCAGGAGTCCCGAGTCACTCCTTGGAAAAGTATGTGAAGAAACTGCTGAGCCTGCAGCAGATTTTTCTTGAGCAAGGAATAAATGTTACACATTAAGTCACTGGGATATCAGGATTTATTCATTCCTGCATGACAGCCTGAAGTTGAAAGTTGCTCAGTCGTGTCTGACTCTTTGCAACCCTATATACTGTATCCCTCCAGGTTCCTCTGTCCATGGAATTTTCATGCAAGAATACTTGTGTGGGTTGCCATTGCCTTCTCCAGGGGATCTTCCTGACCCAGGGATCAAACCCAGGTCTCCTGCATTGCTGGTAGATTCTCAACCATCTGAGCCACCAGAGAGCCCCAGAACACTAACCTATTCTAATATTGCAAGCATTCTTGAAAGCTGATCTGAATTTAATCAGAAGCTTTTAATATTCCACTGTTTAAATATGCTTCCTGATAAAACCAAAAGCATGGATACTTCTGTTTTGTTTTTGGTTTTTTTCTGCTAAATGTTTCAGCACTTGCTAAACTTAGCAAGGATACAAGATAGACTCTTCTGTGCAGGCTACTGAATAACCATAGCCTTAGAGGTTGTAGAAAGGATATGTAACCTGGTAAGCTCTAGGCCTTATGTCTCATTCTTGAGCTGCAAGGGAATTTCCCAGCCAATTCTCAACTTGTACTTACATCTCTGGTAGTGGTCTCTAGACACTGTGTGGCACAGAATTAGGTAGAAGACCTAAGTTGTTAGATGGATCATTCTTCAAACGCACAGAAATAAAGAATGAGACTTAGTACATCATTTTTTTTTTTAAGGAAGAAGGTAAATGCCAGCTTTAAACCTGCTTACACTGTTGTAAGGTCAAGAACTACAGGAACATGGCGCTTCCTTATAGCTATATATCTGTAACTTTCTCTTCCTGGGAATGGTCCTCTGCATTAAAAGGAGGACCTCTGCATTAAAAGCCTTAGTAATTCAATCCATTTTTCCAATAGTGAACAAGATATAAAAGATCCCAGACATATGAGTCATAAGCATGTGCAGCTAAAAGACAAACATGTTTGAAAATCCCTTTTTCTGAAACATTGAGTTTTCAAAGCCATGTGTAGACATAGCCCTTTTACTGGAGTGGTGGATTTATAAACCCATCAGTAAGTAGGTGATTGAATTTAGTGGTTCCTAATTGATTCATTACCAATTAGTTTAGAAAAATCACTTGTTTATTTCAGGCTTAGTAACAATAAAAAGTCTAATACTCCTTTAAAAACCTGGTACATAAAAGCACTCCCATGTTCAGTAACTAAATAGAGCACCAATATATATTTCTGTCTCCAGCTGCCTTGGCATCTGTTCTAACTCCCTACATTCCCCTTCCCCTCAAATCTTCTGAGTTCTTTGGGCAGTGGTAAGTCTCAGCAATGCCAAATCCTATATTTACTTTTAGTAACTGTAACAGCAGGAGCTTGCTGAATTTCACCTTAAGGGGTGTCGTAGATGTTTCCAGCTCTGGGGTCTGTTCAT
>SJYC01008955.1:0-57344 GCA_006408675.1 Madoqua kirkii
GCCAGACATCTTGGAATGTGAAGTCAAGTGGGCCTTAGAAAGCATCACTACGAACAAAGCTAGTGGAGGTGATGGAATTCCAGTTGAGCTATTTCAAATCCTGAAAAAATGATGCTGTGAAAGTGCTGCACTCAATATGCCAGCACACTTGGAAAACTCAGCTGTGGCCACAGGACTGGAAAAAGTCACTTTTCATTCAAATCCCACAGAAATGCAATGCCAAAGAATGCTCAAACTACTGCACAATTGCATTCATCTCACATGCTAGTAAAGTAATGCTCAAAATTCTCCAAGCCAGGCTTCTGCAGTACATGAACCGTGAACTTTCTGATGTCAAGCTGGTTTTAGAAAAGGCAGAGGAACCAGAGATCAAATTGTCAACATCCCCTGGATCATGGAAAAAGCAAGAGAATGCCAGAAAAACATCTATTTCTGCTTTAGTGACTATGCCAAAACCTTTGACTGTGTCGATCACAATAAACTGTGAAAAATTCTTCAAGAGATGGGAATACCAGACCACCTGACTTGTCTCTTGAGAAATATGTATGTAGGTCAGGAAGCAACAGTTAGAACTGGACATGGAACAACAGACTGGTTCCAAACAGGAAAAGGAGTATCTCAAGGCTGTATATTCTCACCCTGAGTATTTAACTTTTATGCAGAATACATCATGAGTAACACTGAGCTGGAAGAAGCACAAGCTGGAATCAAGATTCCCAGGATAAATATCAATAACCTCAGACATGCAGATAATACCACCCTTATGGCAGAAAGTGAAGAGGAACTCAAAAGCCTCTTGATGAAAGTGAAAGAGGAGAGTGAAAATGTCGGCTTCAAGCTCAACATTCAGAAAATGAAGATCATGGCATCTGGTCCCATCACTTCATGGGAAATACATGGGGAAACAGTGGAAGCAGTGTCAGACTTTATTTTGGGGGGGCTTCAAAATCACTGCAGATGGTGATTGCAGCCATGAAATTAAAAGACGCTTACTCCTTGGAGGAAAAGTGATGACCAACCTAGATAGCATATTCAAAAGCAGACATTACTTTGCCGACTAAGGTCCGTCTAGTCAAAGCTATGGTTTCTCCTGTGGTCATGTATAGATGTGAGAGTTGGACTCTGAAGAAAGCTGAGCGCCAAAGAGTCGATTCTTTTGAACTGTAGTGTTGGAGAAGACACTTGAGAGTCCCTTGGACTGCAAGGAGATTCAACCAGTCCATTCTGAAGGAGGTCAACCCTGGGATTTCTTTGGAAGGAATGATGCTGAAGCTGAAGCTCCAGTACTTTGGCCACATCACGCGAAGAGTTGACCGATTGGAAAAGACTCTGATGCTGGGAAGGATTGGGAACAGGAGGAGAAGGGGACGACTGATGATGAGATAGCTGGATGGCATCACGGACTTGATGAACGTGAATCTGAGTGAACTCCGGGAGTTGGTGATGACAGGGAGGCCTGGCATGCTGCAATTCATGGGTTCGCAAAGAGTTGGACACGTCTAAGCAACTGAAGTGAACTGATGTTCTCCCCTTGTAGATGGAGTTGTATTCTTGTAATGGCAATTACATGATTGTTCAAGGGGACACAACCCTGTTTAAAAGGCTCACCTCATAACTTTATAATGGTGTTATCCACAAACATTCTACTCACTAATTGGACAGATGCAAAAACTTGTCAACCTATCATAAATAAGATAGTAAATATTTATATAATGCAATGATGTTCCCAGGACTACTATATTATAATCCCAGTTTGTACAATATGAATAAACAACATTCCAGGTATATAGAAAAATTATCTAAGTATGATCATCTAAAAGCAGGCTGACAGAGTCAGATTGTCTAGCTAAAATAATCTCTGTCTCAAAGATTTTTTTTTTTTTTTAATGCTCCAGGTTATCTAGCTAAAATAATGTCTGTCTCAAAGATTTTTTTTTTAATTTAATGCTCTAGGTACTTGTTTACCCCAGTCTGTACTCCTAGTAAGTGCAAACATATTGTACACATGTTCTGCTTCTCTAGTCCAAAATACTTAATCTGCTGTCAGGTGTGAGAGCACAATTATTATGTAATTGTCAAAGAAGTATATCACTCTCAAAGAGAATGGCTGTCTCTGAATATCAAAGAATTAGGCCTTCCACCCCATTTAAGAACTCCAACTTTCTTATTTCTGTAGTGTTTTCTTTTGAAGTGTTGAGGGCATGTGGCTAGAGCTCAAGAGGGGAAGACATGTTTCAGTTCTAACTACTGACCTATTTACAACAAACATTTTACAGATAGAGAAACAGACTCTGAGAAACTTTCTCTGATAAAGCCAACTCAGCATCCTAAGGATGGACATGGAAGCCACACACAAATTTCTGACACCAAAGATAAGTTGTTTTTCTAGCTCTCTGTACTACTAACTTCATACTTTCAGATTCTATCTACTCCTCAGTGCTTCATATGATTCCTTGCTTTTCAACCCAAATTCAAGTTCCCTCCACCACTCCTACCCAACCCCTTTGCTTCCACAACCACATAACTGATCACAAGGAAGGTTAAAGTCATGCCAGGAATTAATAGGTTGAAATCCACTAGAAAACAGCACAATGCAAGCTACCTGAGAATGACTGAGCACCTAAACTCAATGGGCATGACAACAAGATGCCAAAAATGAAATATAGGTGCCATTTTTTTTTCAACAGATGAGTGGGCTACATGGCATCAGATACATTCAATTAATGTATTTATCCAAAAGGAGCAATTCACTTTCAGCTATGTATGTATGTATGTGTTCTATCAGGATTCAGGTGTTTCTTATAAAGGAAATGATATATGTCTTTATTGGTTTAGAAAGCAATTATTAAAGTCTTCTTCAAAACTGAAAAGCTTTTTACAGCTAAAATTTCCCTGTGCCTGTGCATTAGGGGAAAACAGATATCTTTTTATTCACTTTTACTATTCTCTTTCTCTCTTTTCCTCTTGGAAAATTTATCTCTGTCCCCATTAGTGATTTTCTCTCCTTCTGCAGGGGACTTTCTCAAGTTGTCAGCAGACCAAGAACAGCATTAAAGACTTGATCAGAAAATTAAGAAGGCCGTAACTACCCTAGTGTGAAAGATTAGGGATGTGAGAACTGAGAAGGAACCCACCAACCTCTCTACAACTTCTCAAGAGAGCCCAGCCCTTGGAACTCAGGCCATCACCTGTCACTCTGTCTCAAGCAGCAGAGTATTTGACTCAGCTCAGCAAACTTTCGTTGAGTGCTTGCTCCACATACCTACTCGATCCCTCTTACTCTTCCCTCCCAATTTACCAGTAAAAACTGACTCAAAATAAAATGTGTAGTATTGGGTGTTAACATAGTATATGCACACACACACACAGAAAACATAGTGCATGGTGTAAGATTTCACATTTCTGCCATTAAAATGTGACATAGTATACCTTTGTGTGTCCATCTGTTTAGCAGCAAATGAAGGTATATGCTATGGATAACACTGAATTTCACAGGGAGCTTTTTCAATCAAGGAGAAAGGTATATTGTCACTGGGTGATCATTTTACTTCACATTTCTGTGTGCTGTAGTTTGCTAAGATTTTAACTCAACAGTGATAACTATAAGAAGTCCCTGATAATAATGGCAGTATTTAATTCATCTCACTCCACATGAAAAAGCAATCTTGTAGGAGATGAGACACAATATTGTAATTAGAAATAGATGGATTCAATAAATATTAAATAGTAAATATATATATATATATATATATTCATTTAGCCATTTTCTTCTTGGTAGTACCTGCAATACAGGCTCATCCTAACATCTGACCCATGAAATTAAGATGATAAGGAGTTATTGAAAGAGAAGATGAAGAGAATTTAAAAGTCGTGGCTTTTTGAAATTCTAGTGTAATTTTTACAGTTTCAAGTTGTGCTTCTTCCTTTCCCCACACTTAAATGGTAAATAAGAAATAACTAGCAGAGGACAAATGAATGCATTTCACTGAGTCCCATTTATAACTCTATGAGTTACATTTTGTTATTTTGATAGACTCAGATTTCAAGATCAGGTGTTCCAGACAATGCTTCTGCTGCTGCTGCTAAGTCGCTTCAGTTGTGTCTAACTCTGTGCAACCCCATAGATGGCAGCACATCAGGCTACCCCGTCCCTGGGATTCTCTAAGCAAGAACACTGGAGTGGGTTGCCATTTTCTTCTCCAATACATGAAAGTGAAAAGTGAAAATGATGTCGCTCAGTCATGTTTGACTCTTAGCGACCCCATGGACTGTAGCCCATCAGGCTCCTCCATCCATGGGATTTTCCAGGCAAGAGTACTGGATTGGGGTGCCATTGCCTTCTCCGCTAACAAGCTCAATTTTAAACTATTTTCCCTGTACATTTTTTTACATTTTAAAATTGGTCAGTCATGTCCAGCTCTTTGCAGCCAATGGACTATACAGTCCATTGAATTCTCCAGGCCAGGTATTGGAATGGGTAGCCTTTCCCTTCTCTACGGGATCTTCCCAACCCAGGGATCAAACCCAGGTCTCCCACATTGCAGGCATATTCTTCACCAGCTGAGCCATAGGGGAAGTCAAAGAATACTGGAATGGGTAGCCTATCCCTTCTCCAGGAGATCTTCCCAACCCAGGAATTGAACCAGGGTCTCCTGCATTGCTGGGGGATTCTTTACCAACTGAGCTATCAAGGAAGCCAAAATTCTGACATAGTTTGTTTCCTCTTGCTGCTTAAGAGAGAGAAAGAAAATGTCTGATACTTGCAGCCTATTTCCTCCATTTTGGAGACCCTTAGCCTTTCTTCCTGTTACCCTCTCATTCTCCCCTTTTCTTTTAGAAGAATTATGTTGCCTAGGGAAAGGGGCAGCATTTTCATTCTGTAACTGCTTCTGAACTGGTAAGGGGCATCGTCCCTAAACTGGTGAGACAACATATTCTCCTAACCCTCATACTGAGGGTCTCTGACCCAGGGGCTCCAAGTAGTAGTTGGAAGAAGCTGCTGCAGTGGCAGGAGTTTGAGCAACCATTTGTAACTTAAAAGCCTTTAGGTGGCTATAAACAAAGCCAGTCAAACAGTTACAAATGCAGGGAGCAAACAGTAAAACCAGAACAATCAGCAGTTAAGACTCACATTATGTCCACAGTTAAGGTACAAAGTGTTGCACCAGTCCATTTTAGGATTATTAGATGTCAGATTAAGAAGAGGCATCACATATGATTGTTGCTGTCAAAGGTATTCACAGACTTGGAGAAGTGGAGATGAAGTGGACTTCATCTTCAGACTTCGTTGAAGTGGAGATGCCCACCATGGGAAGCCTTCCACAGATGAAGAGGGGAGCACTCCGCAGACCCATCAGTTACACCGATTGTGGAATGCAGTGTAGGAGTGAGCCTATGACAGGAAGGCATTATCTTGAGGATAAAGTGGCAGACTCAAGTTTTTGGAGTCAGCAGAAGTAGGCTCACATAGACTATCAGGCCCATCCAGATCAAGTTCAAGGAAGTTGTGATGCTCACTGTCCTTGCAGGAGTCCACATGGTGTGAAGAAGCACTGTGGGAAGAGTCTGTTAGTAGCCACCATGTCTTGGGTCCTCTGGATGACCTACTTTTCCTTCAGCAGCTCCAGCTCCCAGCAGGTCCTGAGGAGATCAGGATCCTGTCAGTGTGAACTGAAGCCACAGGGTCCCAAAGCTGAAGCCACAGTGGGTCCTGAGACTCAGCTCTCATTAGCATCAACTCACCCTTGGGTTGTCTGGAAGCCCAGACTGTCTGCAGGGACTCTGCCCCAAAGGTTCCACAAGCCAAAGCCCCAGCAGGTCCCTATATTTCAAGGTTATTTATAACCTGTTTGACCAATCTGAGCATTTCTTTTCACTAAATTGATCAAACTGGTCAAATTAATTCAGTACCCTGGACCCTACTTTTTCTTTTAGAGATGACTTTCTCCCCTTCATCACAAAGAAACTGTAATAAACTCCATCATTAATCAAATCCATCTAGGTCTCTGCTGCTGCTGCTGCTAAGTCGCTTCAGTAGTGTACGATTCTGTGCGACTCCATAGACGGCAGCCCACCAGGCTCCACTGTCCATGGGATTTTCCAGTCAAGAGTACTGGAGTGGGTTGCCATTGTCTTCTCCGATCTAGTCCTCTACTAGTGTCAATTTTGCTTCCAGGCAGCTGGAGCAGCAAGAAGTAGGCCAGATGAGCTCTTGATCAGCTAATTGGATAAACTAATCTGACAGAGATGAATGCTTTCTAGGAAGGTTGCTGTTTAGCCTTTTGAAAAGGGGATGCTAAAAGTAGCCCGGGTTTGGATATTAAAATTACTTGGGTCTCTTCTCAGTGAAAGTTGGGAAGACTTTCACGTGACTCTCATAGTAGATAACTATTCTTTAAATACTTTTCAATAAATAATAACAATAATAATGATAGTGAGTGAGTCCTAAGTCACTTCAGTCATGTCTGACTCTTTGCAAACCCATGGACTATAGCCCATCAGGCTCCTCTGTCCATGAGATTTCCAGGCAAGGATACTGGAGTGGGCTGCCATGCCCTCCTCCAAGAGATCTTCCTGACTCACGGATTAAAACCATGTCTCTTGTGTCTCCTGCATTGGCTGGCAGTTTCTTTACCATTGGTTCCACCTGGGAAGCCCAATAATGATAATACATAACTCCACTTTTTTTTAAATTTCAGTAGAACTAAGCATTGTACATATTCCCGAAACTAGGAGACAGTATCATTCAGCCTTTCAGAATTCTGCTCATAAAAAGAAGCTGCTACTAAGCTGATAAATCACCAGTTTTTTCCCAGGGTTTGGCTTAGGGAATTGTTTCCATCTGTGAGTGGCAAACATTCCTGCTTAGAAAATTTTCCCTTCTTCTAACATACTAAAAGCACCCCTGGAGTGCTGTAAGAACAGACAGCTGGCCTCGGGGCTTCTAATGCTTTTCTAAGTTATAACTCTCCTCAGAGGCCCTAGGGCAAGGTGCACTCTAGTGATTTGTAGGCCTGCTGGTCGCCATTCTGCCAGCTCAGGTGAAAGACACATCTAAATTTTCCCAGCAGCCTTCTGATTCTCCCTGTGTTAAAGCCTTGGGGTGTGTGTGTTTAGAAGATAACAGCTCAGGGAATATATGCAGGTCCCCAGTGTCAGACTAAACTCAGGGCATAGCAGAGGAAGAAAGCAGCTAGAAATCTGGAAAAGATGAACAAAGGTAAAGGCCAAGTTCAAAGAACAAGAGAAAGTCAAGGGAGAGTCAGGGATTCTATCCTCGGTGAAGACTGGGTCAAGATCAAAGCTGGACATATAATGTCCAGAAATGAACTCAGGACAAGGCAATGGGCTCAGATGGGCATGGAAAAGGAAAACAAACATGAGAGTGAGGAAACTTGGGCTTTGATTTCACTTTACTCTGGGTCTCAATTTTTGTATTTCTAAAATGAAATTGTCTCACTTAGATATTACGAGTCTATGAAGGCCATAGAGACCAAAGCAAAACAATGAACTGGAACCAATTAAATAATCAGAAAAAAAAAAATACAGAGGAAAACAACAGCACTTTGAAACCAACTAAAAGTCTGCCTCAGAGAATCTCTCACAGGCATCTCTGACACTCTACTAGGCATCGTTGAATATCCTAGAAAGAAAAACCATGCTCCTTTCCCTCTAGGAGGTTGCATCTTTGATGGAAAGAAAAGGTTCATTTTTATATGACTATATATATATCATGTATGTGTGTGTGTGTGTGTATATGCTAGCTCAGAAAAACAATAACTAAAATGGCAAAAGATAACACTAAAAGCATTCCTGGGAGAGAGTTTAGAACTTCTGCAATTATGGTGTCCACATGGTTGATCTGCTTTAGATGTATTGCTTTCCAAGGAAACACTCAGCTGGTGCTAACTCACAGTCTTAGTATAGTCAAGTCAAAGCTTGGGTTTACCTGGCATTTTCAACTGTCTGAAGCTTAAAAGCTTTCCATTAACTTTTGTAGCCCTTGTCAACCTCCAAATATATTATATTGGTTAGATCTTATTTTTAAAAAAGAAAAACTAAACCAGACTGTAACCTCAGGTATCAAGCCTGGACAACAGCAAGATCCCACTGGGCATATACTCTAGGTCTAGGTCAGATGCAGGTCCTACCCAGTAGAAGGCAATCATTACCATAAACTTAGAAAGACATTTATTCCCCTCTACTATTAATCAACAAGCCATTGGGCATATACCCTGCTAAGAGTGGGACTGAACAGAAGCCACGAGTTCAGGAATCAAGGCTGAGAGGCCAGAAATAGAGCTAAGTCCCATTATGTGAAGATGGAGCTCTGAGGAGGGAAAATGGCCTCCTGCCCATTTCGCTTTTATCCTAAGCCTGCAGCACTGATTATGGCCACAAGAATGTCAAAAGCAAATTAATTCTGCTCCTGATGGGCTTGGAAAAAGAAGCTAGGATTTCACATCAGGTGAGAGTTCCCACCAGAGTTTCACAACACTGGTGAGAGTTTCACATTTTTTTCCCTTCGTGGTGTCCCCTTCTTAAGGCAAATAAGAGTTGTCCATTTGTACAAATGGCAATGAAACTCTAGCATCAGAAATACTTAGAGAATTAAGGATTCTAGTTACTTTTCAAGTTCATCATATTTCTGTTGGTCCAAGATCACACTTGGAATCTCAGAAAATCTCTTCATTGGAAACCCCATCATCTTTCACAAACCACCTACTTGCAAACTTGTTGGTCACAACACACTAAAGGGAAGTTTTCTGAAAAGATTTGTTTCACTGAACTTTTTAACCAAGCAAGAAATTCAATATTGTGAAATCGAGAAATCATACTGGTTTAAAGTTACCAGTGACCTTACAACAAGCTAACCCAGCATCAGTCACAGCTCCTTGGGTTAAAGATCTTCTGATTTGGGGATCTGCCATTCACTGAATACATCTTTCTCAATCAGTCAATAATTTGCCCTCTTCTGAGAATGATGATCTTTTTTGATACGTTTCCTCTTATGTGCAAGCTACTTGCTTTCTGCTGTTCTAGAGCTACCTACTAATGAGTTGCACCCTTGTTTCTTGTTGGAGCCACAGGCCCTCTAATCTGATGATTTTGCATATGACAGAGATTTATAGCTTCCTCCAGCTCCTACCCACATCCCACCCAAAATACTGGGCATTGAAAACTGGTACTGAAAATCTGGGAATTTCGTCTCTTACCCTGGGTTAGACAGGGTCATAGCCTGCATCTAATCTATTTGAAGTGAGACAGTGCCTTTACTTCCGTACGATACGGTCACTGAAGTTTCCAACCGTCCTAGAGATGTCAGAGATATTATCTTTTCCACTAAACCTCTTCTTGTGAAATGAGTTGTGCTCACCTCACAACTTAGGTATCATGACATAGCTCTTCCCCTTCCATATTGTGGTGAAGTTTATTGGAACTAGAAGTGATCATCTGACTCAAGCTTAGCCAGTCGGTTGCTTTCTCATGGAATTTTAGAACAGGAAGACAGAGCCTCTGGCCAATCTGTTCTGGATACTTGAACTTAGTTGCCATCTAGTACACTTTCTTTGTTATAGAGTAAATAATTCTGAAGAGATATAAGGAAATTGGTGGATACAAAGCTGAACTGTAATGCAAAATGCAAGAGATAGAGAAATCAACATTTACTGAACTTTTCCTCATGTTGCACACACAGTGTGGGTCACCTGGGATGCTGTGTTCATTGTGGTCTTTCAAGCACACAGGCTAATGAAGATTTATCTTGACACATGCTTTCCAGATCACTGAGATAGGGAAAGGAAAGGTAGAAAATTGCACATTGGCTCTAGTTTCCACCCCAAAGTGACAATGTCACATCTGCTTACATTTCATTAGCAATACCAAGTCACCCTAACTTCAAAGGATGTGAAAAAGTGAAATTCTACCACATTCCCAAATGGAAAAAAAATTCACTATGACTTTGATGCCATCCTTAGGCTTTTTTCCCTCCAAAAAAAATAACCGTCTTTTCTTGGCTTCCTGCTCTTATCTGAAACTGTAGTTACCATGGTCATTAGTGAGTGATGTTTGTTAAATCCAGTTAACACTTTTCAGTCCTTATTTTACCTTCTCTTCCATCTCTCTCTCTCTCTCTCTCTCATTCTCTCTTTCTCTCTCTCTCACTTGCTGCAACAAATCATTCCCTAATTACACCATTCCCTAAATACTTCAGCTTTGGCCCCAGTGCTATCAATGCTTCCCTCCAATATCCTTCTCATTTCTTTTCCTTTCCCTTCTTTCACATCAATACAAGCAAGTTCTCCTCGTAACCCATTACTCCCTGGTGAATAGTACCACATTCTCCAGTCATGCAAATCAAAATATGGGAGTCATCTATAGCTTCCTCCTTTCCTCCTTCTACCCTGTATTTTGGTTACCAGGTCTTTGCTATGATTTCTCAGTTGATTTACCATAAGAGCCTCTTAAAGTTTCTCCTGCCATCAGCATTAGCCCATGAGTCTTATTCTGCACAAATGATTAGGGTCATCTTTCTAATTACAATTATGTCATTCCCTTGCTTAAAACTTGAATAGTTTCTAAATGCTATAGTCTATTGTCAAAATCTTTCAGGTGCTTTATAAGGTCTTCAAGATCTGCCCATGATTACCTCACCATTATATTTATTGCCTTGACCCTCTGCATCTGAGTCATGCTCTGAGTTACCTATATTTCCCAGAACTGCCCTGATCACTCAGTTCTGTATGTCTTTCAGCATGGTATTGAATAGACACCTTTCCTTCCTAATCAGGTCAATTCCTCTGAGACTTGGCTCACTAATTGTTCCTTCCAGGAAGTCTTCTGGGATGCTCCCAGTCCTGATCAGAATCTCCCTGCTGTATGTTCTAAGAACAACTTGCACTTACCTCAGTCTCAGTGGTGACTTATTACAACTGTTTTTCTACTTGGCATTTCATCTTTCTTACCTACTATGAGTTTCATATGGGAAGATTAAGTTTTACTGATATTTGTATACTCAGAGTCTAATACAATGCCTGACACATATTAGAAGCTCAATAAATACCCATTAAATAAATTAATTAATCAATAAAGCCCTATATTCTTATGACCACCAAATTTAGAAACTGTGCTCAGGGAGGCAGAAAGGAGCAAAATTATGGCATATATATGGGGGCTTCACCGATGGCTGAGCAGATAAAGAATCCGCTATATTTATCAGTTCAGTTCAGTTGAGTCACTCAGTTGTATCTGACTCTTTGTGACCCCATGAACCACAGCACACCAGGCCTCCCTGTCCATCACCAACTCCCGGAGTACACCCAAACCCATGTCCATCGAGTTGGTGATGCCATCCACCATCTCATCCTCTGTTGTCCCCTTCTCCTCCTGCACTCAATCTTTCCCAGCATCAGGGTCTTTTCAAATGAGTCAGCTCTTTGCATCAGTTGGCCAAAGTATTGGAGCTTCAGCTTCAACTTCAGTCCTTCTAATGAACACCCAGGTCTGATCTCTTTTAGAATGGACTGGTTGGATCTCCTTGCAGTCCAAGGGACTCTCTCTTGAGAGTCTTCTCCACCACCACAGTTCAAGAGCGTTAATTCTTCAACACTCAGTTTTCTTTATAGTCCAATTCTCACATCCATACATGACCAGTAGAAAAACCATAGCCTTAACTAGATGGACCTTTGTTGGCAAAGTAATGCCTCTGCTTTTTAATATGCTATCTAGGTTGGTCATAAGTTTCCTTCCAAGGAGTAAGTGTCCTTTAATTTAATGGCTGCAGTCACCATCTGCAGTGATTTTGGAGCCCCCCAAAATAAAGTCAGCCACTTTTTCCATTTTTTCCCCATCTATTTACCATGAAGTGATTAGACTAGATGCCATGATCTTAGTTTTCTGAATGGTGAGTTTTAAGCCAACTTTTTCACTCTCCTCTTTCACTTTCATCAAGAGGCTCTTTAGCTCTTCTTCAATTTCTACCATAAGGGTGCTGTCATCTGCATATCTGAGGTTATTGATATTTCTCCCAGCAATCTTGATTCCAGCTTCTGCTTCCTCCAGCCCAGCATTTCTCATGATGTACTCTGCATATAAGTTAAATAAGCAAGATGACAATATACTGCCTTAACATACTCCTTTTCCAACTTGGAACCAGTCTGTTTCATGTCCAGTTCTAACTGTTGCTTCCTGACCTGCATACAGGTTTCTCAAGAGGCAAATCAGGTGGTCTGGTATTCCCATCTCTTTCAGAATTGTCCACAGTTCATTGTAATCCACACAGTCAAAGGCTTTGGCATAGTCAATAAAGCATAAATAGATGTTTTTCTGGAACTCTCTCACTTTTTCCATGATCCAGCGGATGTTGGCAATTTGATCTCTGGTTCCTCTGCCTTTTCTAAAATCAGCTTGGACGTCTGGAAGTTCATGGTCCATGTATTACTGAAGCCTGACTTGGAGAATTCTAAGCATTACTTTACTAGCATGTGAGATGAGTCTCTCTTGCTTTTTCCATGATCCAGTGAATGTTGGCAATTTGATCTCTGGTTCCTCTGACTTTTCTAAAACCAGCTTGAACATCTGGAAGTTCATGGTTCACATATTGCTGAAGCCTGGCTTGGAGAATTTTGAGCATTATTTTACTAGCGTGTGAGATGAGTGCAATTGTGAGGTAGTTTGAGAATTCTTTGGCATTGCCTTTCTTTGGAACTGGAATGAAAACTGACCTTTTCCAGTCCTGTGGCCACTGCTGAGTTTTCCAAATTTGCTGGCATATTGAGTGCAGCACTTTCACAGCATCATCTTTCAGGATTTGAAATAGCTCAACTGGAATTCCATCACCTCCACTAGCTTTGTTCTTAGTGATGCTTTCTAAGGCCCACTTGACTTCACATTCCAGGATATCTGGCTCTAGATGAGTGATCACACCATCATGATTATCTTGGTCATGAATATCTTTATTGTACAGTTCTTCTGTGTATTCTTGTCACCTTTTCTTAATATTTTCTGCTTCTGTTAGGTCTGTACCATTTCTGCCCTTTATCGAGCCCATCTTTGCATGAAATGTTCCCTTGGTATCTCTAATTTTCTTGAAGAGATCTCTAGTCTTTCCCATTCTGTTCTTTTCCTCTATTTCTTAGCATTGATCACTGAAGAATGCTTTCTTATCTCTTCTTGCTACTCTTTGGAACTCTGCATTCAGATGCTTATATCTTTCCTTTTCTCCTTTGCTTTTTGCCTCTCTTCTTTTCACAGCAGCACAATTTACAAGAGCCAAGACATGGAAGCAAGCAAGCTAAGGGTTCATCAACAGACGATTGATAAAGAAGCTCTGTTGTATATACACAATGGAATATTACTCAGCCATCAAAAGAAACAATGCCATTTACAGCAGTATGGATGAACCTAGAGATTATTATACTAAGAAAAGTCAGAAAAAGACAAATACCATATGATATTACTTAAATGTGGAATCTAAAATATGACATAAATGAACTTGGTTATGAAACAAAAACAGGCTCATAACATAACTCATGCTACTAAAAAGGAAAGAGGGTGAGAGAGGGATAAATTAGAAGTTTTGGAATAGCAGATATAGACTACTACATATAAAATATTATAGATAAGCAATAAGGTCCTATGTTTAGCATAGGGAACTATATTCAATATGCTGTAGTAAGTCATAATGGGAAAGAATAATAAAAGAATATAAATACTTATTTATATATTTAGCTGAACCACTTTGATGTACACCAGAAACTAACACAACTTTGTAAATCAACTACACTTTATTCACTTGTTTTACCCCCAAATATACACACAAAAGCTTCAGAACAATAATAATGACACCACCCCATGAATATGGCCACCAGAAAAAGCTTAGTTTTTTTGTCAATTATATTTGTTCTTTGCTTATATTCTGCTAGGGATATACAGTTCAATGTGTGACTTTCAAAATCATTTGGAATGCTTCATCTCTGTGTGCTTATGCTACCAAATGATTAGACAATTAGTTTCACTTGTTCAATTTCCTCTTTATTTTTAGGGAAATGTATGTAATGTTAAAAGTAATTATTCATACTAGCAAATGATGTCAAGCTAAAGTCAACATAACAAGCTAGCATCTTCCACTGTTGATGTTATTGTATTTCTTCTACAGTAAATATTAATGAAAAGATTATCAGCTTTTTTCATTTTAAAAATAAATGTTATGTGAATAGTCATATATGTGTATAAAGTGTATGTGTATGTGCATATATGTGTGTGCATATTATCCTTCCATCTTTTTAAGACAAATTGTACTCCATATGCACTTTTCATCACTTTGCTCTTGTCATGTAACATCACTTTTTGCATTTTTTACTTCTATTGTGATCTCCTGTGTATGACTGACAGTGAATTTTATAAAACTAATTTTTAGTTTTCAAATTCAGGCCTTTCTTCAACTTAGGAGCATTTTCTTCTGAGAGGTATTTGTATTTTTTTCTTGTGGGGTTCTATTAGGTTTTAAAATATATCTGTACTAGTATACATATGAGGAATTTTCATTTTCTGCCTCTATCTCTCTCTTCTCACTTTTAAATCATGATTGAAAGAATTCTTTTCCTCTTTCTGGAAAGCATGAATCCCCAAAGATAGGTCTGCTTTTCCTCAGAGATATTTATGCCCTTTCCTGGAGTAAATTCTGATACTGCTACGGAGAGAAACCAGTTGACTGACTCCTACATATTCAACAAATGTGGAAATACTCACATAGACACAAGAAGGAAAAACTAAGACATAGCAAAAAATAAATAGTTCTCTTTTCTTACTTCTGGTGACAGTATACGTCAACATAATTATTATCCATGAAGCAAACACAAAGAGAAAATGGAAGACAGCCCAGGAATACAAACACACAGTTGTTTGCAAGACTGAAAACTGACACCGTCTACAAAAGACAGCCTTATTGAATGGACATAGATGACTCACAAGAATCTTGTCTCCTGCCCAAGACTTTACTGCATAGTGAGTGGAAGCAGTGCAACTGGTATTTGAAACTTCAAGATGTATAAAATGGATAGGCAACAAAGATATATTATAGAGCCATTGGTTTGTAATGACTTTAAATGGAAATGATCTGTAAAATACTGAATCATTATGTTGTACATCTGAAATCAATATCATACTGTAAATCAATTATCAGTTCAGTTTAGTTCAGTTGCTCAGTTGCATTCAACTCTTTTCAACCCTATGGACTACAGACAGCAGACCTCCCTGTCCGTCACCAGCTCCTGGAGTTTACTCAAACTCACGTCCATTGAGTCAGTGATGCCGTCCTACCATCTCATCCTTTGTCATCTCCTTCTCCTTCCCTCAATCTTTCCCAGCATCAGGGTCTTTTCAAATGAGTCAGCTCTTCGCATCAGGTGGCCAAAGTACTGGAGTTTCAGCTTCAACATCAGTCCTTCCAATGAATATTTAGGACTGATTTCCTTTAGGATGGACTAGTTGGATCTCCTTGCAGTCCAAGGGACTCTCAAGAATCTTCTCCAACACCACAGTTCAAAAGCATCAATTATTTGGTGCTCAGCTTTCTTTACAGTCCAACTCTCACATCCATACATGACTACTGGAAAAACCATAGCTTTGACTAGATGGACCTTTGTTGGAAAAGTAATGTCTCTGCTTTTTAATATGCTGTCTAGGTTGGTCATAACTTTTCTTCCAAGGAGTAAGTGTCTTTTTATTTCATGGCTGCAATCACCATCTGCAGTGATTTGGGAGCCCCCCAAAATAAAGTCTGCCACTGTTTCCATTGTTTCTCCATCTATTTCCCATGAAGTGAGGGGACTGGATGCCATGATCAACTATACTTCAATTAGAAAAAAAGAAATCTAAGGAATGCTTATTAAACTTGTCACACATTTATTATCTATTAAGTATTCAGTCAGAGAAGATTAAAAACACTTCTCTTTTTTCTTTTGTAGGTACAGGAGGAAGGAAAGAAAGCTTGTATAACTTGGTCAAGGCCATAATGAAATCCTGTGACTTGGACAATCTGAAATAACATCTTTCTTGAGCCTCATCTTGTGCTTTAACCAGAAAGTAACACTAGATTCTTTATAAACTACAACTACTGGCAGTTCCATAGGTAATCTCAGCAATATTTTGGCAGAAATGTAATCCTTTCTTGAGGAGCTATCACTCTGAGTTTTATTTGCTCTTTTCCTTAGTGAAACATTGGATCACATGTAGATAGCTGCATTGTGCTCACCGATTTTAGTTTTCCTTGTCTAGATGCCTTTTCTTCTTTTTTCCTTTTCTCTAACAAAGTTTAAATGAAACTTAATATTTCCAAGCATAAATATGTACAACACTGACTTCTAACTGCTGATTTGCTAAAATAATTCCTTTCTAAATTATACGATCATTATGGAATGGAGTAGATATGGAGATAAAGACATAAAGAGTTTATTAAAGGCATTTAAGACATTTATCTTAGAGTTTATTTCACAGGATAACCTTACATGTGAAATTATTACATCAGGATGGCCCATTGGAACTGCATAACTCTTGATCAGGGAATATAATGTAGTCTTGGGGCTGATGAAACTTAAGAGAACCCATAATCCCCTAAAGCTGACCATAAAACTTTTGCATGTGTGTTGTTTTCTAGAGATAAGGTCCACGGAGCTCTTGAAAATTTCAAAGGGGCTTGTGGCCTCCTCCCTAACTTCTGGATGAGAACTAATCTATAGAAGAAAACTAAACATGTCATCAAAAATTTAAAATTTGCTATGGAAAAGTTGCTGTGTAGAGTCAAATATATTATTGTGAATTTCTATTTCTTATTTGAATGGTAATTGCCATTCTTTATATGTCTATTGCTTTAAATATTTTATCTCCAAATCCTCGTAGATTTCTCCAAAGTAGATATTATTCATCTCACTTTACAACTGGGAAATGACATCTCCAAAAGTCTAAGGAATTTATACAGTAGATAACTGGTAGAAGCTCTCCTTGACTACAGTGCCTGCATGTATTTTATTTTATTTTTGTAATTCAAGAGGCAGTGACAGTCAGTCCTTGTTGGTTTTCCATTTTAAATATAGCAGTGTGTATATGTCTATCCCAAACTCCCTAACTATTCCTGACCTCTATCTTCCACCCTTTTTCACCTATCTCAACAACTGTAACTTCTTTCTCTAAGCCTGTGAGTCTGTCTCTATTTTATAAGTGTATAAGTTCATTTGTATCATTTCTTTTTAGATTACACAGATAAGGACCGACGTATAGCACAAGAAATTCTCCTCAATGTTATGTGGCAGTCTGGATGGAAGGGGAGTGTGGGGCAGAATGGATACATATATATGACTGAATCCCTTTGCTGTCCACTTGAAATTACTACAAGATTGTTAATTGTCTATACTTCAATACAAAATACAAACTTCTTAAGAACAGGCAGTGACATCTCTTACTTTATTGAGCAAGAGATGTCTTACTTGCTTTACTGTGTGTCTTACTTGTTTTACTGTATCAGATCATAAGCTAAAAGCTTTTCAGTTGTTGGCTTTTAATTTTCATAAATAAGTAAGACAACAATCTTACTTATTTCATCTGTAAGATGATAATCACTCTTTTTAGTTAAGAGATGATTGCACTGAAACTAGTGAGTTCCCAACAACTTGAAACAGGCAGAACTGGGTTCAAATGTGAAAAACCGTAAACTGCTTATTTCCTTTTATATACTCAATGACATGAAGTGAAGTGAAAGTTGCTCAGTTGTGTTAGAAACTTTGTGATGCCATGGACTGTACAGTCCATAGAGTTCTCCAGGCCAGAATATTGGAGTGGGTAGCCATCCCCTTCTCTAAGGATCTTTCCAACCTGGAGATTGAACCCAGGTCTCCCACATTGCAGGTGCATTCTTTACCAGCTGAGCCACCAGGAAAGCCCAAGACTGGAGTGGGTGGCCTATTACTTCTTCAGGGGATCTTCCAGACCCAGGAATCAAACCAGGGTCTCCTGCATTGCAGGTAGGTTCTTTACCAGCTGAGCTACCAGGGAAGCCCTATATACTTAATACCCTCTTCAAATTGATTGCCTGGATGAGTTAGGAGTGTATTCAGATGCAAGTAACATAAACTTCCAGAGAGTACTTAAACAAATAAGGGGCTTCTCCTCTTGTAAGAGGAAGTCTGGAGAACAGCGGCTTGGTGCTCATGCAGTGGCTAGAGGAGAAGGCAATGGCGTCCCACTCCAGTATTCTTGCCTGGAAAATCCCATGGATGAAGGAGCCTGGTAGGCTGCAGTCCACGGGATCGCGAAGAGTTGGGCACGACTGAGCGGCTTCACTTTCAATTTTCATGTTCATGCCTTCGAGAAGGAAATGGCAACCCACTCCAGTGTTCTTGCCTGGAGAATCCCAGGGACGAGGGAGCCTGGTGGGCTGCCGTCTATGGGGTCGCACAGAGTTAGACACGACTGAAGCGACTTAGCAGCAGCAGCAGCAGAGTATATTCATCAGTGAACTGGGCTCATCCATTCTTCTCATTCTATCATAATTACTATGCAGCTTTTATTCAGGAAAGACAGAAGCTTTACCTCCAGGCTTACATTCTTACTCAGCCCAGAAGAAGGTGGAAATACAAAGAGAAAAGTGAAAAAAGGCTTTTCCTCAAGACAATTAATTTGGGAAGAAGAACACCCTAGGGAACATCTTAGTAACTGCTGCTGCTGCTGCTAAGTCACTTCAGTCGTGTCTGACTCTGTGCGACCCCATAGACGGCAGCCCATCAAGCTCCCCTGTCCCTGGGATTCTCCAGGCAAGAACACTGGAGTGGGTTGCCATTTCATTCTCCAATGCATGAAAGTGAAAAGTGAAAATGAAGTCGCTCAGTTGTGTCCGACTCTTCACGACCCCATGGACTGCAGCCTACCAAGCTCCTCTGTCCATGGGATTTTCCAGGCAAGAATACTGGAGAGGGGTGCCATTGTCTTCTCCTAGTGGCTAGTAATAGCTAGAAGCAAGGCTGAGAGATGATGGACTTTGAGTTAGGTACACATTGTTGCCCTGTAATAAATCCGGATCTATACATAAAGAAGAGTAATGGAATTGGAAAGGAAACCAGGGGATGTGCTAAATGACTCTTTTCTTTTTCACCTTGCTGTTGAAATTTTGGTGACTTTATTCAGTTTCTAAGGAGAAAACACTAATTTAGAAGATGCAGGGTCTGAATGTCAAAAACAGTAATTACTAAACCACAGGATCTCTTCTGGAATATTAGGATTCAGCTATAACAAGGGATTAATAGATATGGTTCCTGATTTCATACATTTTAAGGCTTTGTGAGAAAAGTATTCAGAATGTACAGAAGCATAATGAGTGCTGCCAAAACAGAAATATTTTGTTGAAAATAAATGAATATTATGGGAGCCTAACCTATTTGAAGTGGTAAAAAGATGAGACCTAAAAGATGAATAAGATTTTGTAAGTCTAGACCTAGGGGAAGACAAGAGGGTTTCAAGCAGAAGAAACAGTGTCTAGGAAACAGTTGTGGAATAGGACAAAAATATAATACATTGAATGCATGGAGAAAATGCAATGCATTAAACAGTTGAAGAAAGGAGTCACAAGAAAAAGAGACAAGAGCTAGAGAGGAAGAAGTTAGATTATGAGGGGCTTCTGTGAGATGTTTAGGTTTCAAAGACTTAAACTAAGGTCAATGAGAAGCCAAGGGAAGAATTAAAAAATATGAGTGATACATGACTGAATCTTTATTTTAATCAGTCACTCTGCCTGCCAGTAGACAGTGGAATGGAGGGAGATGACAGGCATGCTATTCAGTAATAAGAGTATGAACGCTTTGATTAGTGTGACAACAGAGGCACCGAAGAAAGTGGGTGGATTCCCGTGATATTATAGGTAGCAGGATCTCCCACAGGGTCCACGGATTGGATGTAAATGCTGAGGAATAAGGAGACTCCAGTTTGTGGCTTAAGTAACTGGATGACAACTATAAATTGCTAAGAATGACAGATTGGTAAGCTTGGAAGGGATCATTTAGTTCAACATCAATAATTTATAGATGAAAACTTGAAGCCAGAATGGGAAGAAACTTTCATAACAACTGTTTTTCAGTGACTGAATCAGATGAATTCTTTTACCAAAATTTATTGAGCAACTTATAATTTCCTCCCTGACCCCGGGCTTCCCTGGTAGCTCAGTTGGTAAAGAATCTGCCTGAATGCAGGAGACTCGGGTTCAATTCCTGGGTCAGGAAGATCCTCTAGAGAAGGAAATGGCACACCATTCCAATATCCTTCCCTGGAAAATCCCATGGACAGAGGAGTCTGCAGTCCATGGAGTCTCAAAGAGTTGGGCATGACTGAGCGAGTAACACATGATTTTTCAGACCCTTTGCTTAAAACGTGAGAGTGCAGACAGAACAATGAGATCTGGTTCCTGTTCAGCCTTGCACAGTTCAAACCCAGGTTAATTTCAGCCCAAAGTATTTTCCATGCT
The DNA here is from genome assembly GCA_006408675.1 of Madoqua kirkii. NCBI lineage: Eukaryota > Metazoa > Chordata > Mammalia > Artiodactyla > Bovidae > Madoqua > Madoqua kirkii. The sequence goes on from SJYC01008955.1 coordinate 20,504, forward strand.
GTTGTTTCTTCCTTCTTGAGCATTTATATAGAGTTATAATCTATGGTATTTTATCCATCTTTAAATTAATATCTTTTGAGAAAAATTATTTTACCACTTTAAATCTGCATAACTCTGCATAATGTCACTTAAAATCTCACCAACACATCTCCATATTGACTATGCAAATAGTCCTTTAAAACACAACATTTTGCTAATATTATTTTGATCTGCTAGTTATATAGGTCTATCTGCTCTATTATAGTTTAAAAGAGTTATAAGCATAATTATATCCAATGTCATTTGTATTCTCTCAGTGTTTAAGACAGTATAAATAACACTGGTGGAGGATTTAATTTTTTAGGATTCAGGATACCAACTCCAAAGTTGTTATTCTGATTTTTGAATGCTTTATATGAAGGAGTTTAAAATTAAAACATTAAGTTTTTAAAATGTCTCATGAATATTTTAAAAACTAGATGTTCTAAAGTATGGATTTTATTTCACACTTTGGTGCTTATTCTGTTTATCTCTCATGCAATGTATTTCACCGGAAAACCAGGGAAAGGTTTCCTTGACAACCACAAAAATAGATAAGCACTTTTAATCTTGAGGTATGTGTTGCAACCAACAGTGATTTTTTTTTGAGTGTTATAATTGATTTTATGCCATAAAAATTTGTGTGCCTTCAATAAGGGAGTTTTCCTGGAAAATAAGTCCACAGAGCCCTTGCCTGTCATATTATTTTATGTTATATGTTATATTATTACAAGGAGTTAGTTTTAAAATGGCTTCAAAAGCAAATAGTGGACACTAAACCTAACTAAATGAGCTGTGGATCAAGAAAGAATGTGCGATTTCCTTTATTTTCAAATATAACTTTTTTTTTTACATTCTACTTTAGAGTACACTTTAAAGGACTGATCTTAAATTTTATTTATAGCTCAATTTCGAACTTTTAACCAAAAACCTCCAACAGTAAGATTATACAATGTTAGAATCACCTGCCTCTGGAGGTACTGAGTTCCGATCATTACATTAATTGAATGACAAGACTGAATTATTAGTACATAGTAATTACTAGTACATAGTAATATAATAGTGTAGAATCCTGGTCAATAGTGCTCATAAAAAGAAATAGTAAAAGTGATGATGGTGAAGGTGATAGTAATACTAGTAACATATAGTATTTATTATCATTATTATAATTACCTGAGATGGTCTATTGTAGAGGACGGTCTATTGAAGAGAGGTTTGCTAAGATTTATATCTTTAAATAATGTAAATGAGTGTTAAGAACTTCTCAATAAATAGCTTCCTCTTTCTAGACTACTTGACTAGAACTTTAAATCAACATTAATATATGAAACACTTTAGATAAAATCTTATATTCCAAACAGAGGAATTATCTTTTAAAGTAAAATTAGTAAATGCTATATACAGATTGCAGTCATTCTGTAAGTTATACAAAGGCTGTCCCAGAGTTCAAGGCCCTGACTTCTCTGAGGGGTGATGGGACAGATTATTTCCTGGTGCTGTTTACACTTCTAGCAACAGGACAGAATTGGCTTTGTTCACTATACTATTTGAGTCTATAGTCCCAGAATGGTATATAGAGATTAGATATTATATACACAAGAGATATATTGGTTAGAGTAGGCTGAACTGTTATAATAAAGTGTCCTCCAAGTTCAATAATTCAAACAATTTATGAGCTTAACTCTTGTCATGCAGTCATGCTAGGGAAGGATGAGATGATCAACAGGTAACCAAGCACCACCCAATCATTCAGGGAAGAGTTTTCTTCTGTACTGTTTTTTCACCATCTTCTAGAGTAGTCATTGCGTGCACGGTCAAAATGGAGTTGCTGTCAAAACTGCAATAAGATATCACTTCATACCAGTTAGAGTGGCCATCATCAAAAGTCTGCAAATAATAAAATCTGGAGAGGGTGTGGAGAAAAGGGAACCCTGCACTGCTGGTGGGAGGGTAAACTGGTATAGCTGCTAGGAAGAACAGTACAGAGGTTCCTCAAAAAAACTAAAAACCATATGACCCAGCAACTCCACATCTGGGCATACATCTGGAAAAGATGAAAACTTTAATACAAAAAGATACATACACCCTCACTGTTCATAGCAGCCCTGTTTACAATGGCCAAGAAATGGAAGCAACCTAAACGTCCATCAGCAGATGGATAGATGAAGATGTGGTATATATACCCAATGAAACGTTACTCAGTCATAAAAAAGAATGAAAATAAGGCCATCAGGCACAAAAAGAGTGGAACTAAAGAATATCATACTAAGTCAGATAAAGGACAAACATCATATGATATCATTTATATGTGGAATCTAAGAAAATGATACAAATGATCTTATTTACAAAACAGTAACAGACTCACAGACTTAGAGAATGAGTTTATGGTCAGTGGGGGTGGAGGGAAGGAACAGAGCGGAAGGGAGGATAGTTAGGAAGTCTGGGATTGCTCTGTGCACACTGCACATTTAAAATAGATAACCAGCAAGGACCCACTGTATAGCAAAGGGAAGTCTGCCCAGTATTATATAACAACCTAAACGGGACAGGAATTAGAAAAAGGATCAGTTCAGTTCAGTAGCTCAGTCGTGTCTGACTCTGTGACCCCATGAATTGCAGCACGCCAGGCTTCCCTGTCCATCACCAATTCCCAGAGTTCACCCAAACCCATGTCCATCGAGTTGGTGATGCCATCCAGCCATCTCATCCTCTCTCGTCCCCTTCTCCTCCTGCCCCCAGCCCCTCCCAGCATCAGGGTCTTTTCCAATGAGTCAACTCTGCATGAGGTGGCCAAAGTACTGGAGTTTCAGCTTTAGCATCAGTCCTTTCAAAGAACACCCACGACTGATCTTTAGAATGGACTGGTTGGATCTCCTTGCAGTCCAAGGGACAAAAAGGATAGATACATGTATATGTATGATTGAATCACTTTATTGTACACTTGAAACTAATACAACATTGTCAATCAACTATACTCTGATATAAAATATAAAGTTAAAAAAAGAAAGAACAAAAGTGTCTCCACAGAGCTCACTAGCACTTACCAACACATGAGGACAAAATGAGAAGTCTGTAACTCAAAAAAGGACCCTCACCAGACCCTGCACTCTGATCTGAGATGCCCAGCCTCCAGAATTGTAAGCAATAAATTTCTATTGTTTCTAAGCTCAAAACAAGACAAATGAAAAACAAAGAAAAAAACAGATTCACAGACACAGAAAACAAATGCATGGTTATCAAAGGGGAAAGAGGCGGGGAGGAATAAACTAGGAGTTTGGGATCAACAGAGCCATGCTTCTATATATAAACTAGATGAACAACAAGGTCATATTGTATGACACAGGGAACTACAATAAAGACATTACAATAACCTATAATGGCTAAGAATCTGAAAATGAATATATATATATATATGTATGTGTATATGTATATATATAATGCTGAATTACATTACTGTATACAAGAAACAAACACAACATTGTAAACCAACTATATTTCAATAAAAAATTGATAATAAAAAATGGAGCTGCTGATCCATCAGAGTTTCAGACAACGAGAAGGGCAAATAGAGCATGTAGGGGGTACACTCACTTTTCAAAGACCACAGCCAGGAAATCATTCTCATCACTATTGCTTTTACTGAAGCCAGCTTAACCACAGCGAATTGGAGCAGTACCCTGCTGTTGGGTGGCCACAGCCTGACACTGCTATTACAGTGGAGGAAGAGAGATTAGACCTGGTGGTCTGGACTGCTAGCAGTCTTCACAGAGGTCAGGCTTCTCCGCCAGCTATGTGATAGGATGCCTAAGAGATGAACCACAGTGGAGTCTCTGTCACGGATAGACAACTCTTTACTTGAATATCAGAATAATGTCTATTGTGTACACTTGTCAGAAATGTTCTTTCAAGGATGCTGAAAGTGAAGATGTCTGTTGCTCTGTCATATCCAGTTCTTTTAGACCCATGGACTGTAGCCCACCAGGGCCCTTTGTCCTTAGGATTCTCCAAGCAGAACACTGGAGTGGGTTGCCATTCCCTTCTCCAGGGGATCTTCCTGATCCAGGGATTGAACCCAGGTTTCTCACGTTGCAGGCAGATTCTTTACCATCTGAGCTACCAGGGAAGATGCCTGAAGATGAAGGTATTGCTCAGACCTTGGTCTCTGCTGCTGATATTTTCTTTAAAAAAAGGTGAAATTTTGCTGGAGCTGGGTTGGGCTTTAGAATGAGGAGGGACCTAGAGGTCTGTAAATATTTTCTTTTAAAAGTTTAGATTATTTGTTTACATTATTTCTAAATTGATGTAAAAGCCACTAGCATAAAACAAACTGGCACATTAAGAAAGGAGCTTCTCAGCTCCAGCACTGTCTGACTCTGACCTGACACTGTTAGCTGCTAAGGGAAGGTATACAATAGATGCTGTATTTGCCCCTGATTCTAAAAGAGGCCACCTTGTTGCTAGTAAGTAATTTGGAAATTTTATTTTCTTGGCCATTTTATTTTACATAGTGTGAGATGTGTGTATGTGGACTCCAGCCACAAATCAGTCTATCAGCTACCTACTACATATATATTATTTTTAAACTCTATTTTATTCTTTTAAAAATATTATTCTGAGAAAGGGAATATAGGCTATGTCCAAGGTGATCTATGAAACAAAGCAAAATGGAATCAAGAAATCTTGAATGAGACAAAACTTAAAGATGAGGAAATGTATAGATTTAGCTTCAAATCAAGGCTTTCTTTCTTCTAATTATTAAATACAATTTGCATTGAACTTTCAGAAATTTATTTGTGTTGTTGCGATCTTTTCAAATCTGTTGTAATTCCTACTCCTGAAGTCCCACAGTATTACATTATTCTAGAACAGTTGGACTCAGTCTCCAGAAGAAGCAAAATTGTCTAAAGACTTTGAAATATTTAAATCATAGAGATCTGTTACATGTATATTCTTTAAAATAAGATGGTATCAGGGAATTTTAACTTAATTGCTCATCTTAAAACAATAAACATAGCGCAATATCTATTTCATAATAGTACAATAAGAATAGAAGGCTCTTTGCTAGAGAGTATGAAATGAAAAGCATCACATATTATATTAAAACTTCAAAAAATCCAGTCATTTCCAACAATGATTTGTGGCAAATCTTTATTGCTTAATTATTCATTAAGGTGTTTGTTTAATAGATACATTTCTGAAACAGAAAATTTAAATTACTATTTAATAGGAAGGTATGGGAGAATTTCTGTTTTTATCATAAATTTTTATTTGACTCTTTATCTGTCAAATGTTTTCCACGATAAGCAATCAGTAGGAAAGTAGTCAGCTTTCCTACAGCTCAGAGTTGTAAGAAAAAGAGACACTTTGTAGTATGCATCCTATAAAACATAGGATTTTGGTATTTAGTTTCTGCATTATGCTCTAGCTATTTCCCACTTTTAGTCTGCCCCGCTCCTTTCAGTTCAATCATGAGGCATCCCTAAACACAGGGCAAAGTCTTCACTGATCTCACAGCATAAGATCCCCCTTGCTTGTTGTAAATCCTGATTGCCTGGCTTACTGCTGCATATGGGCAGTTCAAGTGGCAGCTCTGATGGCAACTATCAGTCACATCCATGAGATGATGAAGGAACTGAACCCATCAGTTCAGTTCAGAGGAACTGTGTGCAGTCGGATGTGGCACATGTATCAGTATTGGCTCATCGATATGTAGACTACTATTAGAATCACAATAGAAAATTCAGGAACTGGGTGTCAAAAAAAGGAAAGAGAGAGCAAGCGAGGGAGAGACTGCTGCTGTATCAGCTGTTTTGTAAGCTAGATTTACACTGTGAGAAAATGCACTGCATATATTTCTTTTCTGAAATATAGAAATGTTTCCAGCACTGATAAAAAAGCTTCTTAACTATCTTTTCATTTTTCACAGTTGACAGTGTGATTTGAGACAATCACCTAGAACTTGAATTGTGGGTCATAATACTTGCAACTGGATTTTCATTAACTATTGTTGATGTAACTCTAGTCTTTTAAAAAATCTATCAATACTGAAAAAGAATTGCCAGACATTACCCAGACTTGTATTATAATTTTTATGAGCATATCATAGGTGGCCAAATTGTTTTAAAAAGTTATTTTTCTTTGCTCCACTGGGCTAGAGAGTTTGAGGTGTCTCTCATGAGTGAATGATAAATCCATTTTGACCTTGTGGAAGGTTAGTGCCAAAGCATAAAGTAAAGCTCCAAATTTCAAAGTCTATACTTCGCTCAACAACACAACCACAAAGTATACTGCAAGTGATAAACCATATGAAATGACAGTGTCAATACTTATTTGGCCATTTTCATTCCAGTCTAGATGGTACAAAACACTGAAATTCATTATTATTGCAGACAATTCAATTTTTTTCAGAAGACCTTCAGGGAACTGAGATTGTGGTAAGATTTAAATGGTATGTATGTGTATCATGGTTTCAGCTCATTTAAAATATTTGTTTATACCACCTTAGTCAGAATATAGAAAATTAGAAATGAACAAATGTGCTTCATCTCTCTTTTTTTAGGAGTTACAACTAAGATCTAACACAAATAGTTGTTCATTTAGTCTCAAACTTTCCCTCAGTAGAGAAACTTACTTTTATCAGCAATATTTTGTTTAAATATATTGATTTATTAAGCTTTATCTCATTTGCTAAGTCACATCAGTTGTGTCTGACTCTGTGCAACCCCATAGACGGCAGCACCAAGCTCCCCCGTCCCTGGGATTCTCCAGGCAAGAACACTGGAGTGGGTTGCCATTTCCTTCTCCAATGCATGAAAGTGAAAAGTGAAAGTTAAGTTGCTCAGTCGTGTCCTACTCAGTGACTCCATGGACTGCAGCTCCTCTGTCCATGGGATTTTCCAGGCAAGAGTACTGGAGTGGGGTGCCATTGTAAGAATCAAAATTATACTGAAGATACTAACAGGATATAATTTGATTTTTCTTTGCATATTTTGTTAGAGTTAATTGTATAAACTGATTTTGCTGATAGAGTAAACAAATACAAGAGAGAACTTTCCAGGGAAACTAAGAATTAATGTTTCATGTTCTTCTTTAATACTGAACTTCAAAATCATATTTTGTTAAAATTAAACTATCTTCTTTTTGCTCAGAGTAAAACCAGAGATCAAATTGCCAACATCCGCTGGATCATGGAAAAAGCAAGAGAGTTCCAGAAAAACATCTATTTCTGCTTTTGACTATGCCAAAACCTTTGACTGTGTGGATCACAATAAACTGTGGAAAATTCTGAAAGAGATGGGAATACGGGACCACCTTAGAACCTCACAAATTATTCTATTATAAAACTAGACAAATAAAAATGGATGTTGCTAAAATTTTTCTGAAAGTGAAGAGAAATTCTGTTTTTTTGTATGCATTAGATATAATCCTGCAATAGGCTGCCATTTCTTTCTCCACAGGATCTTCCTGAACCAGGAATGGAACTCAAGTCTCTTGCATTGCAGGCAGATTTTTTACTGACTGAGCAAAACCCATTTTTTACGAGCAAAACCCTGATTTTTTGAGTGTGACAAATATTTAGGGCATATCCAGCCTGGACATATTTTAATCATCATATATATATATACATATGTTAAAAATGTTCTATCTTGAAATACTGAAGCATTTATAAAGATGTCAACACCAGCCATATGGTCGTTAGTTTTTCTCCATGAAGCAGTATAATGTGAGAAAATACTTGTTACAAGATGATAAACTTGAATATAATAAAAACACAGAAGGTGTTTCATCATAGACTCGGTGAATGGTGTAGCTTAAGGTTTTGAGTGTGACAAATATTTAGGGCATATCCAGCCTGGACATATTTTAATCATCATATATATATATACATATGTTAAAAATGTTCTATCTTGAAATACTGAAGCATTTATAAAGATGTCAACACCAGCCATATGGTCGTTAGTTTTTCTCCATGAAGCAGTATAATGTGAGAAAATACTTGTTACAAGATGATAAACTTGAATATAATAAAAACACAGAAGGTGTTTCATCATAGACTCGGTGAATGGTGTAGCTTAAGGTTGTCAAAAGCAAGATCCACTGTTATACTATCTCGCTGTCTAGCCTGCTGCTGCTAAGTCGCTTCAGTCGTGTCCGACTCTGTGATACCCCAGAGATGGCAGCCCACCAGGCTCCGCCGTCCTGGGATTCTCCAGGCAAGAACACTAGAGTGGGTTGCTATTTCCTTCTCCAATGCATGAAAGTGAAAAGTGAAAGTGAAGTCACTCAGTCGTGCTCAACTCTCAGCAACCCCATGGACTGCAGCCTACCAGGCTCCTCTGTCCATGGGATTCTCCAGGCAAGAGCACTGGAATGGGGTGCCATTGCCTACATACTGCCAAGCTGCACTTTTTTCTATATCAGTTTCCTGCTCTGAAGTAGGGTCACAATTTATACTTAGGATACCTTCATAGAAGTGGATTCTGAGCTATTCCAGTGAAAATGTCCTTCAATATGGTCTTGACTTCTATGCTAGGGAAAGTTTAGGCCCCTTCTGCTACTCAGATTCTTTCATTCTGAGTAAGCTTTGGTATTATTTTTTAAGTTACTCCAATCTGAACTGAAAAATCAGATGATTCTTGATCTCTTACACACCACAGTATCTAAGAAACTGGTAAAATTTGCTAAGCCTTGCATATTTTGCATAGGTTGCATATCTATTTACATGGATTGCATATTTATCTTCTTCAATGCTGTGTGTCCTTGATATTTATTCTTATGGTTATATTAGTCACCTACTACCTTTACTTGCAATATACTTGGAGTAATGCTGCTGCTAAGTCACTTTAGTCATGTCCAAAACTTTGCGACTCCATGGACTGTAGCCCACCGGGCTCCTCTGTCCAAGGAATTCTCCAGGCAAGAATACTGGAGTGGGTTGCCATTTCCTTCTTCACTTAGGGTAGTATACACAAACCAAAGACCTACACCTGCATTTTTGTTGCTTCCCAAATTAAATTTCTCCATGTGAATCTTTCTCTTCCAAAACTGCTTCTATTCTCTGAAACTTAATTTACATATATATCCTCACAAACATATAGAGAAACACCTATCTGTACAACTTGCTGAAAAATAATAATGGTCAAGGTTCATTGAATCCCAGCTTATGTGACCATAAATTAAGAAATATGGTCATCTCCAGTTTCATGTAAAGCAAATGAGGCTTTGGTTAAGTGCGTGGCTGGAGGTCAGATGCCAGCAAAGGCGAAGTGTGGTTTTGAACATGGTTAGACTTCAAGCCAGTACCTGTCCCTGATTTGCAAGTATAAATCTATCATTTTGTTTATTCTGTGTAGAGGTATTTATTTCAGCTGAGAGAATCAGAAGCCTGTAATTTGGATCCAATTTAACTTTTCGATATTTTGTCTTGTCACTTTTCCTCAATTATTGTCTATGTGTCCTTCAGGATATATGGTTTGTTCAGTGTGTTGCACGTATGAATTTGATCAGCAGCAGACAGCCTGTTCTCTTTGTAGGTAGTTATATCCCCTGTATTGCACAGATGTGTGCTCCACCTATCTGCAGTGTCAAAAAGATAGTGAAACTGTGACCAGGGTTTAACTCCATTCAGATACAGAAGGTTTTGCCCTTCATTTTCCATAGCATAACAGTTCATAACATTGTGGTGGGAAAGGACAGACAGCCCAGAAGAGAGCTTGACTTCTGAGCACTCAAATTTAGTAGGAAAGAAAAGGCAAAACACGTAGGTAGGTTAGGGAATAAAACAAAACAACAACAAAAATGCAGTAGAATCATACATGCCCTAGGGAGAAAAGGAGTCCCGATGCACCCTCCCGTCCATCACATCTTTCCCTTGAATATCTGCTTCAGATGCTTCTGAGTCTTCTGCTTTACTGCCCATAAATCTCCTGATGTATCCTACTCAGGCATATAGAAACAAGAGCAGAAGCTCTCAGGTGTCCTGGTTTGCTCAAGGCAATATTTCCAACCATCCACTTCGAATTATCATTTGAGTGCCAAGGGCATATGAAAGCATGATTTTGAACGAGACTAAATGGGTGAAGCTATCAGTTGGCTTGGTAAACCATCTGGGAGTGTTTATCAAGCCTTGATCTGCGTACAAGGGGCTCAGATTCATGGGCACCAGGTACTTTCATACATTTCAGATTATACCATTTCCACTCCAGTAAGACCTCCAAGCTTCCCCACTTACTCTTTTGAATATTTTTGTCATTGTTGTTGTATAGTTGCTGAGTTGTGTCCCACACTTTGCAACCCCATGGACTATAGCCTGCCAGGCTCCTCTGTCCATGTGATTTCCCAGGCAAGAATACTGGAGTGGGTTGTCAATTCCTTCTTCAGAGGATCTTTCTAATCCGGGTATCGAACCTACCATCTCCTGCTTTGAGCAGGTGTATTCTTTACCATTGAACCCCTGGTTCTTGTCATAGCAGTAACAAATTTTATTATTATCTCTTAAAATATAGGAAACGCTTAAAAACCTATTTGTGTAGCAAAATATTACATGGGAGTGACCCTGAAAACTCTCCTGGTGGTTTGACATAGTAGGTATTCTCTGTATTCCTCTCACAGGACCCTGTGTGTAAGCCAAGTGTGTCATTTACCAAAACATATAGAAATGCTATTGATCAATCGCCCAGTTAAATGACTTGAATTTGTTTCCTTTGCAAAGTAGGTTGTTTGAGAATAATAACTAATTTCATTCATCTTTGTAGTTTTATTGTAACACCAAGTCCAATGCCTGCAACATAGCAAGTACCCTTAAAAACTTGAACTAGCTATATCTGGAATAAATTTAGACAAAGTTATTTATCCTACTGATACTTCAGAGGGTTCTCTCAATATCAACGTTTGGCTGAAATTTCTATACGGAATTTCCAAAATCAGTGACAACTCTGTGCGTTAGTGAGGAAAATTCTATAGTAACCCCCCCCCCTCCATGTTTTACAGTAAACAGTTGCTCAAAAGGCAGATCTCTGAGCCCAGTGAATGAGCTGTCCTGGAGGTTTGCTTGCAAAGCTACCTACCACTGGCACACCTACCTTCTGTGTTTCTGCTCCACTTCTGATTGAGACATGCCAGCATAAATTATCTCCTCTTAGTGACTCCCAGCAGGTAATAATTATGCCACATCGCTTATCTTTCTTTGCAATTTTGTGTCCAGCTTGTAAACTTCAGGACAGCAAGTACTGAAATTGACAATCAGTGACACAAGCACAGCTTCATTCACAACAGTGCAACATACATGCAATTCTCTGCTTTCTGAAATTGTATTTCTTTCTCATTTCATTTTTAATATTTGTTAAACTCACTCATTCTAGGAAAAAGAGCAATTGTGGAGAGATTATGATTTTTTCTGAAAAATATTGTTCATCTCATATGATAATGTTTTTTTGAGGGAGAAAGGGGCATTTTCAATTAAAATAATTGCTGTATAGCAATTTAAGTGTTTTGAATAAAATGAAATTGGAAAAGCCATCTCCCTCACAAAAAGTCTGACCATCTATTGACAGTATAACCTGAGGCTGAGAAAGAAAACTTTTAACGGGATTAAACAGCTACAATTTGCTACCCTTTGGACCATAGCCTGTCAGGCTCCTGTGTCCATGGGATTATCCAGGCAAGAATACTGGAGTGGGTTGCTGTGCCCTCCTCCAAGGTTTTTCTCAACTCAGAAATGGAACCCACTTCTGCATTTACAGGCCAGTTTTTACAACTAGCACGACCTAGAAAACCCAAAACAACCAGAGTTATTCTTTAATGCAGCAAATATTAGTTAACTTTTTATAACTAGTCATGTTTTTTGTGGTTTGTAGCAGAGATATAGTGCAGTTATATTTCCATTTCATTTCGTAGTTTAGAGATAGAGAGAGTGTAAAAGATTTTCGTAATCGCGCTAGAGTCCCACCGTTGCTGAATGGTGTATACTTTCTTAGATCCCAATAACTTTCCATTTTCTCCAGTGTACTTTAACTCTTCAGATTGTAAATCCTTTTTATCTTAAAGGACTAAGGCAAATCCAACCTCCATGCCATTTAAAGCATCAACTTCAGTCACCATTAGCATACTTAAAATTGTGACAGAGTTGTTGAAGGGAGCGCTCTTTCTCAGGTCTAAATTCAGTAAAGATTCTTTTCAAATTCTAATATTTCATATACTGAGCAGACTGAAGGAACATCACTCATCAAGGAAAACTAATGTAGCTAATAATATTATAATATAATAAATAAAACATGGTAATAATAAGTATGTAGGCTTGTGTAAGATTGTAAAATTGCAAATTCATTTGTCTCCCATTTTACTCACTTCGAGGAGGAAACATTTACACCCTGCTTCAGATGAAATATCAGCAAGCTCTTTGAATTTACAGCACAATCCAAGATAAACTGGTAAGATGTATCTCCCTCTGTAAGGTGTCTCTGGTTTTGGTTGGCCAGTTGAAGAGAACTTGATTGGAATAACTCTTTGCTGATCTCTGGCACCTTTTATAAGCTGCTATTTCAGACCACACCAGGGTGAAGGCAGGGAGAATCACGGTGAAAATCCAAGGGTTCTTTTCTCATGTCTACTGACTGTCATCTCTAAGAAAGATACTTTAAAGTTCAAATAAGTTTGCAATTCTCTTTTGAAATATATCTAATATGTGTTAAATTTAAAAATTAACTAGATCATTTCAAAGCATTTTAATTGTGCCAGACATTTAAAGACATTATTTAAAGAACAAGCAATTTTCCTTCTACATTTAACAAATGCTTCCTTATTTTACTGTCTTCCACTCAGTCCTTTCTTTTCCATTTTCTTTCCCTTCACTGAATTCCGTTCCTGCTCTCAGCTGCTTTTGGTGTTCTGGCCTTTGTTCCCACAACTAAAGAGTCACTCACTTTCTCTGAGACTCTACACATAACTTACTCCCAGTGGCCTGTGAGGAGGCTGAGAGATGACTTGTCTGATTGAAGCAACAGACAGGACAAGCGAGTCATAGTCGAATGAACTAAATCATGGAGTATTTTGGAAAAACAAAAACAGCTCAGGTTTAACAGACAAGCAATGAGAAGCCATTGCATAAATTCTAAAGCAGGAAAAGGCTTGATCTTCTTAGATATTAAATAGAACTCATTTTTGAACACTTCTTTCACACTATGAAAGTTTACTCTCAGTAATGATGTTAAAGTTATATTAAAACAAAGATGTCGCAGCATTTAAAAAATACTGACCAGAAATCAAAGACCTTTTATCAATAATTTGGTATGATGCCTAGTAAAAATTTCAAAAGGTTTAACATTTATAGATGGTAACTGCAGTTCCCTGATGTTGATTGTGAAACGTGAATCTTGAAGTTTGATTTTTTATTTACTGATATTTCAAAGATACGAAAAAAGTATTTGTGAAGTATGAGTAATTTTGAATCTATTCCTACAATTAAATAAACTTCACCTATTTTTCTGTGACTGAAAAGCACACATAAATTTACATAGCCATTTATTGTGCCCAGAAAAACTCACACACACACACACAACCTATCTTTACCTAATTCGGTTTGAAGGATCTCATATTGTACTGATTTCTTTCTAAAATCTTATCAATGATAATTTGAAATGATTTAGTCATTCAGAGTTGGAGATTAATAGCAATCAATCCTGCTATAAAGAAGTATAATTATGTATTTCAGTAAGAATTTTGTGATCCCAAATAAAATAATATCATTTAAACTTGAACTTGATTTTTTGTTGTTTATAATACTGGCTACTTGTTTGTTGAATTGGTTTGTATTATTCAAAAGTATTGTGATATAAGTGTTCTACTAAATGATAAAGAAAAAAGTATAGCCTAATTCTGGAATGTTTTACTGATATAAATGAGAATTATTTTAAATCTGTTGCAAAAGTGAAATGCTTAGTCTTGTATATACAGGACAGGCATTCCATTTTGACAAGAGGTTGGGTAGTTATGGATCCAGACAGATGAAAAGAACTAACAATGGAGAGATGAACCATTCCTTTTGGTTGCTTCTCCTTCACTAGCAAAATAAGTCAAGGACATCATCTTTGAGTGTGAAAAGAAGAGGATATAATGGACAAGTAAAGAAGCCAATCCTTTTAGAAAGTAGGGGAGGGGGTATTTTACTAAAGAAAGCTAGAAGATCCATTTACCCATAATGAGAAGTTGTGGCGATAAATTTCACTTAGATAAGTCAGAAAGGTCAACATTTCAGCTTCAAATTCTCAAACAGACACTGAGTTAGAAGCAGCTTTCAAGATAAATGTAAGAGAGAGAGAGAGAGAGAGAGAGAGAGAGGAAATAAAGTTGTGTGCAAAGGAAGATTGATTTTAGAAGCTTTGGAATCCTAAATCAAAAAGGAGGACTATGAAGATATGAGAGAGGATCTAGATGGGCAGGATCTCAATGGATCAGAGGTCCTTGTAGAGCAAAGGAAAATTTAAGAATGCATTATTTGAATTTGGTGTTCCATTTTAATTTTTGTTGACTTTTAACTATGACTGCATTAACTTGATTTTTATTTCATTTTCTCAGTGATTGCTCTAAGAATTGTATCACACATTATTAATGTACCAGAGTCCACTTAAAGTTTCTATTATACTATTTCATATAAAATAAAGAAAATTGAAATAAAATATTTACTGCTTTCCCACCATTTGTGTGTGTTTGAGTGTGTATACTAACTACTGTGATATATAGTATAATATTTGCTTTAAGCAATTATACATAAGTTAAATAAATGAAGACAAAAATGTTTGTTATAAATATCTTCCCACATTTTCCCTTTCTTGTGCTTTTTATTCCTTGATAAAATCTGAGTTTTTGTCTGAAGTCAACACTGTTCATACTGGAGTTTTGTTTTTGTTTTTGTTTTTATGCTTCTGGAAGTACAAATACGTTGGTAAAAACATTTCTCAATTTTTATCTTTAAAATGGCATTTTGCCTTACTTTTGAGGAACATTTCTTCTGGATATTTCCCCCAGAACTTAACGAATGTTATTCCACTCCTCTGGTTTTTATTTCTGGTAGGAGGAGAGGGGTAGTTTATATCATGATGTTCTTGTATGTGATCCATCATTTTCTTCATTTGTTGATTTCAGGATTTTTTTTCTTCACTTTCTTCATTACATATCTGAGAGTAGTTTTCTTTCTATTCCTCTTTATTGAAGTTGAGTTAGAAAGTTTATGGTTTTCATCAAATTTGAGAAAATTTTCTACCACTAATTCTTGAAAAAATATTTTGCCCCATTATCTGTTTTCTGGACCTCCATTTATATTGTGTGAATCTCCCCTAATGCTCTCTATTCAATCTTTTCTTTTTCTCTCTTTTCTCAAAGTAAGTGATGTACATTATTCTCTTTTCATGTTCATTGATCCTACCTTTTGCCATGCTTAGCCTGATCTTAAGTCCTTTCACTGAATTTTGCAGTTGAGATGTTGTAAGTTTTATTTCTAAAATGTTCATTTGTTGGGGTTTTTCTATTACTCTGCTGAGATTCATCTTCTGTTCCAAAATTTTAACTTTTAAAAAACTGAAATGGCAGCCCACTCCAGTATTCTTGCCTTTAAAATCTCATGGATGGCAGAGCCTGGTAGGCTACTGTCCATGGGGTCACAAAGAGGTGGACACGACTGAGCAACTTCACTTTCACTTTATACATTTTAAAAAGTTGCTCTATAGTTTTATATAATA
This sequence comes from Madoqua kirkii, assembly GCA_006408675.1. NCBI lineage: Eukaryota > Metazoa > Chordata > Mammalia > Artiodactyla > Bovidae > Madoqua > Madoqua kirkii. Next base: position 36,253 of record SJYC01008955.1, read on the forward strand.
AATTGCAATATCTGGACCATCCTCTGGTTGGTTTCCATTGACAGTCACATATCTCACTTTCAGCAACTACAAGGTGTGAAAAACGCTGGAAATATACAACAGTGACTCTAACGGTCCACCTGAAAGCAGTGTTCTAGAACACTTGCTGATAAAAATCATAACTCTAACTAATGTTGCAGAGTTGATGAGTTGAAGGGTTTGGGTCATCAGAGAAAAGAAGGATTCTTAAAGTTATGTAGGAAAGCTTTATCATTTCTTTCTCTCAAGTCCATTTTTATTGAATATCTGTAATTTAGAAAATGCTCTATTATAATTCCCAAAGACTGCATGACATGGGAATTATGATCACACTAACTAAGTAGCTAAAGCATGAATTTTTCAGCAACAAAGACCTTAATCTGATGTAATTGACTTCAGTAAGAAAGAAAAGAGGACTTTGTGGGAGAACTGTTTTCAAATAAAACTAAAGTAATTTGCTTTGAGAAAGATATTTGCTAATGTACAAATTGAACCACTTCAAAAGTGCAATGCAGAACATATTTTGATGGAAAAGATTAAATGGTTTTTCTGATGTTTTAAATAGATAAAATTCAAATAATAACCTAATTTGGCTGTCTGCTTCATTGACTCTGTTAAAGCTTTTGATTGAGTGGATCACAACAAACTGTAGAAAATTCTTAAAGAGATGAGGATACAACTACCAGTCTCCTGAGAAACTTGTATTCAGATCAAGAAGCAAAAGTCAGAACAGGACATGGAATAATTAATTGGTTCAAAATTGAGAAAAGAATTCATCAAGCCTGTATATTATCACCCTGCTTATTTAACTTATATGCAGAGTACATCATGTGAAATCTTGGGATGGATGAATCCCAAGTGGAATCAAGATTTCTGAGAGAAATATCAACAGCCTCAGATATACAGGTGATATCATCAAATGGCAAGAAAAGAAGAGGAACTAAAGAGACTCTTGATGAAAGTGAAAGAGAGAGTGACAAAGCTGGCTTAAAACTCAACATTCAAAAAACTAAGATCATGGCATCCAGTCCCATCACTTCATGGCAAATAGATGAGGAAAAAGTGGAAATAGTGACAGATTTTCTTTTCTTGGGCTCCAGTATCACTGCAGATGGTAACTACAGCCATGAAATTAAAGACACTTGTTTCTTGGAAGGGAAGCTATGACAAAATTAGACAGCATATTAAAAGGCAAAGATATAATTTTACTGACAAAGGTATCATATTCAAAGCTATGGTTTTTCACTAGTCATGTACGGATGTGAAAGTTGGACCATAGAGAAGGCTGAGTGCTGAAGAATTTATGTTTTCAAATTGTGGTGTTGGAGAAGACTCTTGAGAGTCCCTTGGACTGCAAGGAGATCATCCAGTCAGTCCCAAGGGAATCAACCCTGAATATTCATTGAAAGGATTGATGATGAAGCTGAAGCTTCAATAATTTGATCACCTGGTGTGAAGAACCAACTCATTGGAAAAGACTCTGATGCTGGGCAAGACTGAGGACAGTAAGAGAAGAGAGCACCAAAGAATGATCTGACTGGATGGCATCACTGACACAATGGACATGAATTTGAGCAAACTCTGGGAGCTAGTGAAGGACAGGGAAGCCTGATGTGCTACAGTCCACGTAGCAACAAAGAGTCAGACACTACTTAGAGACTGAACAGCAGCAACAATTCAGCTCTTGTTATTTTCCTTGTGAACTTTTCACTCTTGTCTTTAAAACAGAGAAATACATTTCTTCACTTTTTGTTCTTTCAAGTTTAGCAATTGTAAAAATTTTATATATGTTTATATGTGAGAGAGAGCATATTGGATTTAAACTCATGAATATCATTTTATTATGTTTCATATATTCAGTTCAGTTCAGTTCAGTAGCTCAGTCACATCCAACTCTTTGCGATCCCATGAATCGCAGCACTCCAGGCCTCCCTGTCCATCACCATCTCCTGGAGTTCACTCAGACTCACGTTCATCGAGTCAGTGATGCCATCCAGCCATCTCGTCCTCGGTCATCCCCTTCTCCTCCTGCCCCTAATCCTTCCCAGCACCAGAGACTTTTCCAATGAGTCAACTCTTTGCATGAGGTGCCCAAAGTACTGGAGTTTCAGCTTGAGCATCATTCCTTCCAAACAAATCCCAGGGCTGATCTCCTTCAGAATGGACTGGTTGGATCTCCTTGCAGTCCAAGGTACTCTCAAGAGTCTTCTACAACACCACAGTTCAAAAACATCAATTCTTTGGTGCTCAGCCTTCTTCACAGTCCACCTCTCACATTCATACATGACTACTGGAAAAACCATAGCCTTGACTAGATGGACCTTAGTCGGTAAAGTGATGTCTCTGCTTTTGAATATGCTATCTAGGTTGGTGATAACTTTTCTTCCAAGGAGTGTCTTTTAATTTCATGGCTGCAGTCACCATCTGCAGTGATTTTGGAGCCCCCCAAAATAAAGTCTGATACTGTTTCCACTGTTTCCCCATCTATTTCCCATGAAGTGATGGGACCGGATGCCATGATCTTCATTTTCTGAATGTTGAGCTTTAAGCCAACTTTTTCACTCTCCTCTTTCACTTTCATCAAGAGGCTTTTGAGTTCCTCTTCACTTTCTGCCATAAGGGTGGTGTCATCTGCATATCTGAGGTTATTGATATTTCTCCTGGCAATCTTGATTCCAGCTTGTTTTTCTTTCAGTCCAGCGTTTCTCATGATGTACTCTGCATATAAATTAAATAAGCATATATTAAATGTATTGAATAAAATGTATGGTCGTAGTCTTATAATTTAGAAGTTAATTTTATGAGGTGATATTTATGCTTAAGTTTTCAGAATATCATTAAAGCTTGATGTCTACACATACAACTTTATATAATATACAAATATGAGTGTAGTTGTCAGCTTTTAACAAGCCCGTGTATTGGTTAATATAATATGCAAAAAACAAATAAAAAAAACTTCCTTACAAATATGTGAAAAGTAAGAAAGTCCCTTACATTAGAGAGTAGATCTCATAAATGAAATTTTTAGCCATAATTGCTTACTTGATAAAAGATAAATTATTTTAAGAAACATTAACATTATTTCAGTTTATCAATGTGCTTTATATCTGTTTCTAATTAGAAACATGTATGCCCTAACTATACATTTATGGCTTCCCTTCTCTGAAAAATGTTCATCCTCTATTTCTCAGTGCTTCCCTTGCAAACTGTAACAAATATAATTAAACACTTCCAAACTTTAGATTTTATTGATAGAAATTGCATGAAGTCACTACACTGGCTTCCCTAGTGACTCAGTCAGTAAAAAAACTGCCTGCGGTGCAGGAGACCCAGGTTCAGTCCCTGAGGCGAGAAGATCCCCTGGAAGAGGGCAGGGCATGGCAACCCACTCCAGTCTTCTTGCCTGGGGGATCCCATGGACAGAGGAGTGTGGCAGGCTACAGTCCCTGGGGTCATACAGTCAGACACGACTACATGACTGAGCACAGCACAGCTCCCTCTGCAGACTTATTATTGCCAAATTCACATATATTAATTGTTGCTAGATGGACTTAAAGTACAGTAAAATTAATTTATCACTGAAGCCACGACATTTTGAAGTGTGAAAGTTATTGCTGTTAAAAATGCTACAAGAGAATTGTGTAGGACAAGAATAATGACGACAATTCCAAGCACTTTTACTAGCAACTAGTTTAACTGTATAATCCTTGTTGGCAAGAATGATAAAAATGTTTACTTAGGCAGATTTTCTGATGAGACGAATTAATATTCTGGAGTACATTCTATAGTAGACCTTGAGCCAACTTAAGTTCTTTCTGTCAACTAGAAGCAAATTACTGGGGAAGCTCAAGAATAAAATTGAGTAAGAAAGCATTACATTAATCCTGTATGAAGCTAAGAGGGATTTATATACACACCTGATCGTATAAAACCTTAAAATAGCACTTGGTTGTCTCTTCTACTTGAAACAGAGTCATAAATTTAGAATCTATCTGACTCATAGGGTATGTCATAGGCCTCAATATTGCAAAATTGGTGAAAACAGCAAAGTGTTTCTTAGCATTCACTTCAAATGAAGCTATCTTCTACCTGCTAAATTCCAGGCCTCTTTGAAATTCCTAGAAATGCCAGAAGCCCTTTCAAGACTGCATAGAATAGCCCTGTTTCTTTAAGACATCATTTTTCACAGTTCTGAATACCTCAGCTAGATGCTGTTCTCTTCTGATAAAAACAGGTTTTTTTTTCTCTTCTAACAACATTTTCCAGACCTTAGAATTAGCTCCCTTTAACTAAATTTTCTTCAACTGATTGTACTAAATGAGGCACAATGAAGACAAAAGTGGACCATACACAGTACTTTGTGGCTCATATTTAATATAAGACACATGTAAGATAAAAACAGCACACCTTTTCTTTTCTCATATACAGCCAATGCATTTTCATACCTGAAGTTCTGCAATGTATTTTAACAATTGGTTGCCTCTTTTCAAACACACTTTTGAACTAAGCTACAGTGGCAGAGCTTAAAAAAAAAAACCAAAAATAATAACAAACAAACAAAACTCTCCTTGAAAATGACAAATGTCAAAGATGGTGGGGAATTAGAGTAGCGTGGCCAAAAAGTTCCAATTTTCACTTGTAGGATAAATAATCACTTAGGGATGTAAATACAACATGATGATTACAGTTAACATGTCTGTTAACACAACTGAGTAACTGAGCAGACACACACGCACACACACACACACACACACAGAAGGTATGAAAGTTAAAAGAGTAAATTCTGAGTGTTCTCATCACAAGAAAATTGTTTTTCCTTTTCCTTTTATTGTATTTTTTCTATTACTCATATATTTATTTTTATTGTATATGAGATAATGGATGCTAACTGCACTTGTTTTGGTAATCATTTTACAATATATATGTCAATCCATTATGCTGTATACTGGTGGTGCCCAAACTTTTGAGCACCAGGGACCAGTTCTGGGTAAGACAATTCTTTTTAACATGGATTGGCAGGGAAATAGTTTGGGGATGTTTCAAGGACATTGTATTTATTGTGCACTTTATTTCTATTATTATTATTATTATATCAGCTCTACCTCAGATCATCAGGCATTAGATCTCAGAGGTTGGGGACCCCGGTTGTACACCTTAAATTTACAGTTATTTATGTCAATAATACTTCACAACTAGCAAAAAGACATGTACCTATTTCTTTTGAGCACCAGGGACCAGTTCTGGGTAAGACAATTCTTTTTAACATGGATTGGCAGGGAAATAGTTTGGGGATGTTTCAAGGACATTGTATTTATTGTGCACTTTATTTCTATTATTATTATTATTATATCAGCTCTACCTCAGATCATCAGGCATTAGATCTCAGAGGTTGGGGACCCCGGTTGTACACCTTAAATTTACAGTTATTTATGTCAATAATACTTCACAACTAGAAAAAAGACATGTACCTATTCATAACCAATGTCTATTTTCCCTCTTGTTTATGTGCTAGATAGGGTATTAGCTGTGAGGACATCTTCTGAAAATGTGCAAAATTATTGGCATTTGTATTTTACTATTTGATGTTGTAATTAGCTGGTGCTAGCAACTTTTATTGTCGTACTTCATATAGCATGAGTGCAAACCATCAAAATAAATCTCCACTAATTATCTCTTATGAGAGAAATCCATTTTGATATTCTGATTTCAGAGAAGAGCAGGGTCATGATTATTACTTTGTGACAGACAAACAAGCATTGCTGAAATACATGAAGTATGATTAAATATCTCACCATGCCTGTGTTTCATTCACTGATTACTGGATTATAGGGACAAAGTTTTAGGCACTGGCTGTATGAAGCCAGACACATTAAGTAACATTTTAACTAGGGAAGCAATAAACAGTATATAAGTCTTATTACTTATTTAAGTGTATATAAGTCTTGTAAAATATGCCATTGTGTTTTTCAGTTGTTAAGTTGTGCCCAACTCCTTGTGCCCCCATGGACTGCAGCATACCAGGCCCCTCTGTCCTTCATTACCTCCCAGAGTTTGCTCAAATTCATGTCCATTGAGACAGTGATGCTTTATAGTACACATGAGTATAGATTGTAGACATAGCTATAAATAGAGTGATTGATATAAATTTAGGATTAGATAAAGAATATAGATACAAATATAGGTACATATAAAATGAAAAATAGAAAATCTCTATATAACATAGAGATTTCTTAAAGCTCAACATTCAGAAAATGAAGATCATGGCATCCGGTCCCATCATTTCACGGGAAATAGATGGGGAAACACTGGAAACAGTGTCAGACTTTATTTTTTTGGGCTCCAAAATCACTGTAGATGGTGACTGCAGCCATGAAGTTAGAAGACACTTACTCCTTGGAAGAAAAGTTATGAACAACCTAGATAGCATATTCAAAAGCAGAGACATTACTTTGCCGACTAAGGTCCATCTAGTCAAGGCTATGGTTTTTCCAGTGGTCATGTATGGATGTGAGAGTTGGACTGTGAAGAAAGCTGAGCACCAAAGAATTGATGCTTTTGAACTGTGGTGTTGGAGAAGACTCTTGAGAGTCCCTTGGACTGCAAGGAGATCCAACCAGTCCATTCTGAAAGAGATCAGTCCTGAGATTTCTCTGGAAGGAATGATGCTAAAGCTGAAATTCCAGTACTTTGGCCACCTCATGTGAAGAGTTGACTCACTGGAAAAGACTCTGATGCTGGGGGGGATTGGGGGCAGAAGGAGAAGGGGACAACAGAGGATGAGATGGCTGGATGGCATCAGGGACTTGATGGACGTGAGTCTGAGTGAACTCTAAGAGATGGTAATGAACAGGAAGGGCTGGTGTGCTGCGATTCATGGGGTTGCAAAGAGTCGGACACGACTGAGTGACTGAACTGAACTGAATGTGGGTAAAGTCCTAATTTTTGAAGAGAGATGAGATCACTTTTGTTTAGAAAATATATGTGAACTAAAAATAGCAAATCTTCAGCAGCTACCTAAAAGCAAATATTTCACAAGTTCTTCATTAGATACATATGTACATTTTACACTAGTATTTTAATAGCTTGGACTGAAGTTATGATAGGGGCAAAAAGCAGTGAAATTTCATTTAAAGACAAATTGTGTGTATGTGTGTGTTTTCTTATGACCTTATGACCTTCTTCTGCTGACTATAGGACATAATTTGTGTTGGTAGTCACTGTTCATTTTTGGCTAGGTCTAGCCGTCTATGGGGTCGCACAGAGTCGGACATGACTGAAGCGACTTAGCAGCACCAGCAGCAGCAGAATAAGAATATGTTGTGCATGATTGAGCAATGCTATTATCCTAAACCAATAAATAAGTTTCAATATGCTCCTTACAGTTTGTTTCTATAAGTCACATTAATAAAAGGCACAAAGATATTATGAAAAGCTTTACCATGTAAGACTGCAAATTAAATGTCAAATTTTAATATTTAAAGTTGCTAAACTCTATTCATATATTTAGAACTTGGAACTTGCTTATACTTTAATAATTAAGTCAAATTTAGGACTAGCTGTAACTGTGTTTTTCAATAGCACAGAGAAACATTTTTCAAAAGAAGTTAAATTTTAGTCTTACTAGTCCTTTTATCACATCATTCAAGAAGGGCATGGTGGGAGATTTGTTGGTTATTTCTCAGGAGACATCTTTGAGGTAGTTCAGTTCAATTCAGTTGCTCAGTCATGTCCGGCTCTTTGCGACCCCATGAATCACAGGACAACAGGCCTCCCTGTCCATCACCAACTTCCGGAGTTCACTCAGATTCATGTGCATCAAGTCAGTGATGCCATCCAACCATCTCATCCTCTGTCGTCCCCTTCTCCTCCTGCTCCCAATCCCTCCCAGCATCAGGGTCTTTTCCAATGAGTCAACTCATCGCATGAGGTGGCCAAAATACTGGAGTTTCAGCCTCAACACCAGTCCTTCCAATGAACACTCAGGACTGATTTCCTTTAGGATGGACTGGTTGGATCCTCTCAAGAGTCTTGTTCAACACCACAGTTCAAAAGCATCAATTCTTCGGCGCTCAGCCTTCTTCACGGTTCAACTCTCACATCCATACATGACCACTGGAAAAACCATAGCCTTGACTAGACGGACCATTGTTGGCAATAATAATAATAATAATAATAATATTTACCTTCCCTTCTACCTCACTGCTGAGCTAAATTTGGAACACTCAGCAGTGAAGTAGAGGGGAGGTAAATACTATTTTTTTTTCTTTTGTAAATGGAGAAATGTAGAGTGACTGAGTTTCCAAGGCTCCTTTGGAATCAGAAGTGCACGAAGCCCGATGCATCTTGACTCATCTATCTTGTAAAACAGGACACCTCCACCCTCATCAGTTTGCTTACCTTTCACATCAGCTAAACAGCGAGAACCTCAGGTTTCTCTTGACTGACAAAGGGCTGGCCAGATCTGCACTGCAGGGTCTCAGAAGTTACTAGGACAGTGACACTTTCCCCCCCATACTTGGACCCTTGATTTGCTTACTCTTTTCTTTGCACTCTTACTATCTGACTTTGGCAAGGGAGAGAAAATCTATTTGCAAAGGGATTTTATTACTTTAGGACTGATAGCTGTAGACAGTGATAGAATTTCAGAGTTATTCGTTTCCTAATTTCTTAGGATAGGTTTTCAACTAAGTACAAAACTTAGTCTGGGTAGGCTTACATCTATGTAGTCTGACAAATCCAACTCACTCTATTATTGATGATGATGATGATTAATTATCCCAGAATAATTCTGTTGTTCCCCTTTTGCTCTGTCTGTATATAGCAAGTAAGAGTAAATGAGCTAAATGGGAGCTAAGGGTTCTTCCTCCTTGGGGACCAGATAGCAACCAGGCAAAGACAAAGGTCCATCCTTCTTCAGGTTCTGTTTGAGTCAGGTATTTATGCCTCAGAGAGTATATACTTATGGTTCTTAATTTGTAACTTTTAAGGAAAGAGTTCATTAAAAAATAACAGGAGGAAAACAAAGCAAATAGGTTGCTCATGGAATTTTGGTTTATAGTTCAATTAAAGATACACATTTAATTGCAGAGACTTTTAAAGATACATATTTTGATTAATTTATTCACCGGTCATTTTTCCCAAGGTAGTTCTATTGTTCAGCTGTTTAGAGAGCTAGGTTCCTCCTCACACTATCTTAAAATCCTTTGGGGCTTAATTTGTTGCACACTCTCCATAGGCACCATTTTCCACTATTGATGCTGCCCTTATACTTGGTTATATCTCTTTGAGCATCTTTTGTCTGTGTTTTAGAAAAAAGCTTCTTTAGTCTCTCTTTGAGTACCTTACAAATCAGAGTCTATTACTAGCAGGATTTGTGGCACTTAGTAAAAAGCCTAGTTATTTCCTAATTTTCTCTCTTAAAACCAAGCTACTGACGCTGTTTATCCTTTAAGTGTTATCTATCCTCCTCCCCTTTATCTGCCTGAGATGCCTTTGGACTAAATATCTCAGTTTTCTAGTCTTGGATTCTTTTCTAACTTGTTCCTGGTGGGAGGACTTATTATATTCCTCTCAATTGGGTAGTAATATTGATTTACAAGTGGTGTCCCCCCAGATGGAGAGATGTCCTTAGGAAACAAAGCAAAGACCTCTTGATGGCACTTGAGGATTTTTCTCTAAGCTTTTGGGAAATGACTGCACATTAAAAAGAGCAATGACAGAAGTTCCATCCTTGCACCACAATCCACCACATTATATAGAATTTCAAAATTATTCAGCTATACCTAGAATTGAGAAATGTTACTCATTCTTTCAAAATGCAATCCATTTTCTGCCTGCTGCTAGCAAAACAGTCTGAGAGCTACATTTTTGTGGGTTTCTATGTATGTATGCATATATGTGTGTTCTTTTTTCTCATGGTTACAACACCTTTACTTTTGTTTTGAGGATCTTTCTTTCCCGACCACCAATAGTGTGGGTGAAACCACAGTCAAGGACCCTGGTGTCTCCATGTGGCCAATGTGCTGGGAGAGCTTCAGGGAGAAAATGGTCGACTTGGTTCTTCAAAGCTGGTGAGCATAGGCGATAGGATCTCAAGGAAAGGATTTCTCCCTCCAGGCTGCGTAAGCTCAGCGCTCTCTTCAGGGTTCTCTCCCCGAATCCACTCTCGTCTGCCCTTGGCGAGAGCTGCTTTGGAGCTGGTTACTGTTCTCTACATGTCTTCTGAGTGCTCCTTGTGAGTAAGTTTGTTGTCTCCAGTTCACCCGCATCCCCATCTTCTTTCTGCTCCACAGCTGAAAGATTACTCCAGTGCATCAGCTGGGCCAACCGATCCTCTAGCCCCTTGCTCTTTCAGGATAGGTGGTCAGCACAGGCTAGAGTTGAAGAAGAGCTAGCTGGTTAGGAGTGAAGAGCAGGCACATTCTAAGTCTTGGAACTGATTCATCCTGTTATATGAGTTTCACATGCTGAATCTCCTTTATTTCCATTTAAAATTCTCTCTGGACACATGCTTCTCTTCTGGTATTATGGACTCTAATGTAAGAACCACAGTGTCACACAAACCTGAGAACTTTGCTCAGTTCGTCCTACTCATGACTGTGCTGTCATTGTGTTATTAATCAAAGGTTGCTCAGTCAGCACTCCCTCCTACCAACCTCGGGTATAACACAATCTGACACTTTAAGTGCACTTCAGAGAAAAAGGTGTTCTTTGCTTTTATTGGTCTACCTGTAATTCTTTGCACACTATCAAAGGCACCTTAATCATATCTTAATCAACAGCTATGTCTTTGATACATAATTTTAAAAAGCATTTTCTAATACATTTTATGCTTTATTTTTCCTTTGTAGTAAAAGCATTTTTCAATGAATTAACCTATCCACTAGTTTGAAATAACACCTGTGGTAGTTTATTTTGTCTTTTGAACTGTCCATCATTTCTTTGGGGAATCACTTTCTCCCTTTCTCAGTCCCTGGGATTCTACCCAGGTTGATACCACCCTTAGCAGCTGAAGTTCAAAATGAGCCAGCTTTGGCCATCAGGGAGTCAACTTGCTATTAGGTTCAGGGATAGCCATATGACAAAAACCTAGCAAATCACTGTAAATGTGAGGAATTTGGCTTGAGGGAAAGTAGCACTCTTCTCTAACTGGTGTTTTCTAAGCTGGTAGGCTATCAGCCGGAGGCTTCCAGTCATCAGCTTAGCCATGCCATGTGGTAAGCCTGCAAAGAAAGTTCACATGTAGCAGAGCAGAGATGGAAGGCCCAGAGGAGAAAAAACTTAAGGACAAAATTTGGAGCCACAATTCAATTAAGTTTTAAGCTTATCACTTCTTCATCCCCAGACTTGTAGGCCGATATTTTATTAAACTAGTAGACAAGAAGAAATATTATTAACTTTATTAGAGAGTCAGTCTAAGAAACTCAGTAGGTATTGCTTCTCCCAAAGAATTACAGTATGGGTTTCGGGGGGTTTTTTGTTTGCTGTTTGTCTTTCTATTTTTTATGCTGTCTACAGCCTTTTAATCTAATGGGAAATCATTATACCTTCTTTATACAGTATTTAGTGTTAGGTTTTCAAATATGTGAAATAGAAAAAATACTATAATTCAAGACTGCCATCCTGCTTAACCTCATTTTTGTAACTTTTCTTTCAGATTATCACCTGTGTATGAGATCTTCCTGACTGGAGCAAGACAGTTTCCATCCTTTTATAAAGAGAGGAAATTTAGAACCAAAGAATGTTCCAGATCTGTTGTAGGTTCATGAGACCTTGCTCTGTTGTGCTGTTTTAAGTCATATATTTATTAATGTAAGCACACACCACAAGAGTCTCCTGTCATAATATCCATGTATGTCCTGGGTTCATTTATTTATCTATCATGTGATTTTAGGAGTAGAGTGAAGGTAGTTTGCTCAAATGTGTGTCTGCTCTCACCAGCTCTGCTTCAGGATCTAATATCCCAGCAAGAGACGGTCATTCTCGTGGCTTGGAGCTCTCTGTCTTCTGCTGTGTCCTAGGAAACATGCAAGGATCAGCTGTAATAAAAGGACTCTCTAATCAGCCATCAGTATGGCTTGGATTAATATACGAGATTCTTTTTCTACTGTAGCCCACTTCTCTGGTGGCTCAGATTGTAAAGAATCTGCCTGCAATGCAGGAGACCCAGGTTTGATCTCTGTTGGGAGGATCCCCTGGTAGAAAGCACATGCTTTTGAGGGGGAGGTCAAAAGATAGGTAAGTTTGGAACGTATCAGAGCACCCGTTTTAAGTGGCATAATTGTGTTTTAATGAGTTCAGGATAGAACATCTTCAGAAAGGGAGCTCTTGGGAAGTAGAAGAACTGAAGCTGGATTTTAAAAATTTAGTTTTACACATTTGATATCACCTGCCACAAACCCACTCCAGTACTCTTGCCTGGAGAATCCCATGGATGGAGGAGCCTGGTGGGCTGCAGTCCATGGGGTTGCGAAGAGTCGGACACGACTGAGTGACTTCACTTTTACTTTTTACTTTCACCCATTGGAGAAGGAAATGGCAACCCACTCCAGTGTTCTTGCCTGGAGAATCTTGGGGACGATGGAGCCTGGTGGGCTTCCGTCTATGGGGTCGCACAGAGTCGGACACGACTGAAGCGACTTAGCAGCAGCAGCAGCAGCCACATACCCAATGTACATAACATTACTGAATCTCAGTTTCATAATTTGTAAAATATAAATAGCCATATGTTCACCAGACTTGTGTTATGAGGAATAAGTGAAGACACAGTACATTTAGTATATGTAAGCTTTAGGAATTATTGAGAAAAAAATAAAGCAAAATGGTATGTTAGAAAAAATAAGGTTTATGGAGCTATGTAAAACAGAATTCATATCCACCCCCTACTAGATGAGTGACCTTAGATTTGTGCTTCAGTTTCCATATTTGATTAACAAAGAATGATAAATAATTATTACAATGATTAAAGGAGGTGATGCACATTCAGCATCTAGTGTAGTGTCTACTTCTTGATATGACTCCCACTGAAGTTGCATCAACTTGAATTTCACTGGAAGCCCAGAGCACAAGTGGCTTTTTTAAAAATCAAAATGTAAATTTCAACTAAATCTTCCAGTAATACTGGTGAACTGAAATTGTGTGTAGGAAGTAATTGACTCTGTGTCTGTCCCTGTGATCCTCTAACGTTAATCAGTACATACTTAAATTTACAGAATTGAGTTTATTTGGTTGCCAGGCAACCTGCCTTACACAAGTTGTAATTCCAGACAACTTTTTCTTCTTGTGTTTTTGCTTCTTTGTTTTTGTTTGATCTACTAAAATGAAATGCTAAATCATACCACTCAGAAGTCACTTTTAAGAGAAGAATGTGCCTTAATTTCTGTTTAAGGTAATTCCAAGTTGACACACAGGCTTGAAAGGTGGTTTGGAATTCCAATATCTATTTATTGAAACAATATTAGCCATGGTGATTAGGTCTCCAGGTTAGCCAGAATTTAAAAAAAAAAAATCAATACAACCTACAAAGTCCCTGAGCTGTAGGATTAGTAGTAGAGTCTGAGAGCTGCATTCTGGAGAGAAAATACCATGACCCCTTGGAGACAGGGTCATCTAGGACATGTCTTAGAACAAGTGAAGTTTGCTTTTGGCTCATTCACATTTTCCATTCACTCTCCTCAAAGACTGCTTAGTCTTTCATTTCCCAGGCCTCATACTCATATTACCCTTTAATATAATACTCTATATAATTCTACTAAATTTCCATTCCTCCCACTAAAGCCATCATGCTTTAGAATAATTCACCTTTCCTTCACTTCAGTTCAAACTCTTGTTCCCTGAGTGCCACTAATCCCAACTAGGGAGAAGCAAGATTATCAAATTAATTTGTGTAAAGTAATTTATCTACAGTTTCATCACCTAAAAGTTCTTTAAGACGACTATCATGATACCAAATTAACACCTAATTGGTGGAATTTCAGGACATATAATAGATAAAGTCAAAACAAAAGGCAAGCTGTGTGTCTCCTGAGGACGTTCAGGTTCGAGGTTGGAGGGACCATAGGAAGTACAAGTTGGGGATGAAAACCAGTCTCAATTCTCTTGGTCAAGATTTGCACCCAGGTGCTGAGTGACTTAGATGGGAGACACATTCTTCTAATTTTTATGAAGGTGTGGTGAGGTCTCACAGTGGCCTCATATGTGAGCAAGCTAATTTGGGACAAAGGATAGACTGTCCAGAGGCCAGCTCTGGACTGCAGAGCATAACCCGAGCATTCCACTTTTGCTCTATCCGTATAAAATCTTTCAATGTTCCAATTTCTTTTTCTCTCTGGAATGTTCTCTTGCCTCAAACATCTAGATCTTTTCACCTTATTTCCTTTATTGGGATCTCTTTCACACATTGCTTTATCTGACTAAATTCTGTTCAGTTTTAAAATTAAATGTCATCCTGCCACATCTGGATTATCTTGTCCAGGTCCTTCAACTGCTATTAACTACACTCAGCCAAGACTGGGTTTGGGGCTACCACCAGGAAATCTAGGAGCTTTATTACTTTTCCTTCTAATTATTATTTGTTTTCCTAGAACAACTGGAAGCCTTGTGAGGGAGGGGCCCACTCTCTTCTCACAGCGGTATCCTCAGCACCTGCTAGACCAGAGGTGCCCATGAATACTTGGTGAATGAATATTCTTGCCATTGAATTTATACTTTTAGATCTACAAGTCTGTGCAGGAACACCACCACCATCTGGATATGAGGCAATGTATTAGTATCACCACTACAGTGTTCTTGCCTGGAGAATCCCAGGGACGGGGGAGCCTGGTGGGCTGCCGTCTAAGGGGTCGCACAGAGTCAGACACAACTGAAGCGACTTAGCAGCAGCATTAGTATCTAATTATGATTAGATAATGCTCTGATTCAGTCACGTTTATTTCAAATCATTTAGTCCTGAATCTCCAAAATCATTTAATGTGAAAAACACATGAAAAGGTAAAAGAATTAAAGGTCATGTAGTTTGGAGGTAGCAGTTGACTTGGGCAGGGAAAAGGAAAAAAAAAAAAGGTAAGTCACCTGGTAAGGATTGGGGTGGGGCATGAAAGAGGAGAATTACCCCCTCCCTGCCCTTACACACCGGTGTCTTTGGTGTGTGACCAACACTCGGGTGTGAGCTGTTACCAAAGACCTAATCTCACTTTTTTATTTCTCTTCTCTGGTTACAACATACTTGGAAATAGCAAAGTTGTAGCAGCCCAAAAGGCAGAAAGCCAGTCTGAGCTATTCAGAGCAAACTTTGAATGCCTTTATCCTAATAGGAAACCAGCAATTACAATGAAGATATTTATAGATGAGAACGGCATATATCTGGAAGTCTAATGTGTCTTTTATGCTGTATTCTTCTTCCCTCTAAGTGGAGAGGCCAGGATCACAGTGTTCAACCTTTTAGCTTTATAGTTCCCGAAAAGACAGATCCACGAAAGATAAATCATCCAATTTAATTCATTTGTTTTTTCACCCTAAGAAAAGAGGAATCTGTCTGTATAGCTTCTTCGGATTGTGAAGAACCTCCAGGGTTCAGCAAGAAACACTGAGATTTCACTTAAAACCCCAAACTTTTCTTTCTTAAGGTGTCCAACTGCTAAGCACCACAAGACAGCTTATTTGTATATTAGCACGGGCTGTGACTCGAGTCTGTAACTACAATCATCATGACATGCATTTCCGGTGGTTGCATCCCACTGGTGTTTTGTAGGGGCAGTTACATGGTAATTTCCCATGTATTCATAGATGCTTTCACACCAGTATGACTTTCCTGGGGCTGCAAGGCAGAGGAGGGATTTTCTTTCAATGCCTAAGGACCTTCTGGCAGAGGAAACGAAATGAAAACAGAGCATTACCTGTTTTCCTTGGTGGCACCAATTTTAAAGCAGCGTTATTTTAAAACAAAGAAACAGATGGAGAAGTTAAAAGAAAATGAATCCTACATTTGCTGTTTGGAAAGCACTTGTGGGGTAATTGCTGGGCTCTGAGTAATTTGAGGTGGGAAATGGGATGCAGATTTAATGAAATCCAGCTAAGGCATCATTAGCAGAAGCCCAGAATGGCAATAGTAGAGGGTTATTTTCATGCCTTTTGATTTCACTAGCTTGGCCTCTGTGAAATGACTGGAATTTCTCTAGTCCAAGACTATGGGGTACCTCCTGTCCCATTACAACAGCATCCAGGGACACCAATTTGCAAGAACACAGAGGCAAATCAATGGCTGGGAACCTAATGCCTTTTTGGGACTAAAGGTCAGCCTGTTCCAATACAAATGGGTTGGCAGAGAGGGCTGTAATGTTACCCTCAGCGCAGCTAAACTTTAGATAGATTTCTTCCTACCATAGCCCCCTGATCTTCCTTTCCTTTGAGCATTTACTTTAGAAACTTGCAATCATAAATTCTTTGAAATACATGAAAGACTTCCCCCAACCTCTTGTCGGGTTTAAACCCAGGAATGTCTTTCTCAAGGATCAAGAAATAATCTCTTTGAAAACTGTTAATAAACACTGACAGAAACAGTACTCCAGCTTCCAGCTCTGAGGCAGGATAGGAACCTAACTTCAGTGGAGACCAATTAGTAAACGCAGATGGCCTAATTACAGAGACATTTGCAAACTCAAGAATAACCTATTGGGCTGATCCCACTGATAAACCTTCCTAGTCCTACAGTATTTTCCATTCACTCAACCAAGGGCTTAAAAATTCTGCCTTTTTTTGAGGGAGTTGAGTTGAGTCTGTCTTCTTTGTGTCGGGGGTGTTTGTAATTTCCTTGGTTCTGTCTCATCACAGAAGCGACGGACAGACCAGTGCTACAGCTCCAGGTTACAGCACAGTTTCACTCGGCAAGCAAGGAAAATATACCCGAGAGGCGTGAGGGCAGGCCGATCCAAAAGATGCTAAGAGAAGAGAAGCCCCTGTGCCAAGTTTGGCTCCTCTTTAAAAAGAAAAATGTTTTTTTTTTTTTTCCGATTGTTCAAAGAAGATATGTCCCTGCTTTCTAAAAGCAGTTGTGTCTTCTTTTGCCTTCGGATACTTAGGCTTTATTATACTTTATATTTGTTTATGCATTACTCCCTCTCTGCTTCCAAGCCATAGGAACTTTTTAAAATTTTACAGCATACATCATGATCTAAGAGGGGGGTTATCCCAGGGATACAAGTATTCTTCAATATATGCACTTCAATCAATGGAATATACCATATCAACAAACTGAAAGATAAAAACCATATGATCATCTCAATAGATAAGAAAGCTTTTGCAGGATTCAACACCCTTTGATGATAAAAACTCTCCAGAAAGTAGGCATAGAAGGAAACTGCTGCTGCATTACGTCAGCATAATAAAGGCAATATCCGACAAACCCACAGCAAATACTATTCTCAATGGTGAAAAAGTGAAAGCATTTCCTCTAAGATCAGGAAAAAAACAAGGGTGCCCACTCTGGCCACTATTATATGACATAGTTTTTGAAGTCCTAGGCATGGTGATCAGAGAAGAAAAAGAAATTAAGAAATTCAGATTGGAAGAGAAGTCAAACTCTCACTCAGATGACATCTCAGATGACATTTCATTTGTTTTTAATTAAAACTTATACCTACTTCAGTACTGACCATAAGTTATATACCCAAGACACATCTGATGAATATCTACTCAAAATAATTTTAATTCATCTAACAATCCCATTATTTGAAATGTAGGGAAAATAAGTCTAATAAATGTGGAAAAGAACACATATAAAATTTGTTTCAGCAGTTATGGAAAATGATATTCTATGGAAATATTAAGGGTGGTTACATTTAGAATTAACTTTAAGCCATCACTTTAATGAGCCCTCGAGTTTATGAAAATATTCTGACAAATTTAGCAGTGCCACAGCCATCCTATAAAATGAGAGGAGAAGTTCACCCTTTGCTTGCTTATTAACTTGGAAAACAGATCCCAGATAAACTTGATTCATAGAGTATTAGATCTTTCTTAGTTAGTCTTTAAGATGTGCTGGGACTACAGTGGCAAGCCAGAGAAGCTGGCACTATGAGGAACCAAAAAAGGAGAAGGCAACGGCATCCCACTCCAGTACACTTGCCTGGCAAATTCCATGGACAGAGGAGCCTGGTAGGCTGCAGTCCATGGGGTCGCTAGGAGTCGAACACGACTGAGCGACTTCACTTTCACTTTTCACTTTCATGCATTGGAGAAGGAAATGGCAACCCACTCCAGTGTTCTTGCCTGGAGAATCCCAGGGACGGCGGAGCCTGGTGGGCTGCCGTCTATGGGGTTGCACAGAGTCGGACACAACTGAAGTGACTTAGCAGCAGCAGCATAATGCCATTGAAGGTGCAAGCAACTGCATCTTATGTCACTAATTGCTTTACTGTTCAGGACTTAAAAAGTAATGCACAATTCTTTATCATATCATCCATCAAAAACTGGCAGTGGAGAGGTATAATGTATGAAAATTAAAACCTGCTTGTTACCGGAAATCTACAAGCTTGAACACCATCCATCAAAATCAGAGAGATGCTGGATAAACCGAGTTTAGAGAAATAAATATGTGTACAGATTATTAATGCTTTTTGTTAAATATGTTAGCAATATTAACTTACTTAATATTTGATCTTTTATGATGTGGAGAACAGAAATATAAACAAATAGGAATGCCAATTGAAAACTTATATTTTAAATATTTCTTTAGAAAATAAGTTGTTTATAAAACGTGTTGGCTAAAATAGAAGAAAGATAAAGTGTGCCATTAAAAGAATATTGATATTTCAGGAAATCATAGAATAAGTTCCCCTCTTTTTCTTTTCAAAAACCTGCTTTTGATTTCACTAGAGTTAAATTTATACTTCATTGTTGCTTTTCTTTTGAGAACTATGACCATAATATTGATTTGGCATCTTGCTCAAGACATTCAGCTTTCCCCCATAAGTGGAGGCAATGAAAGAGCAAAGTGATCAGTGCTCTAAAGCACAGAAGTATGATCCATGCCATTTGAGAGACAGTTATTGAACCATTGAATTGATCATTAGTTGAAATTGTTCCTCAGGTTGAAAGACATAAAGTAATCTTGTGCATAGAGTCTTGGGTAATGTAAGAGAAACACTCTAACAAGAAACGCAGTGCCTGAAAGAGCTCCATAAGGAAACGGAAATGGTACAGATGGAAATGTACTACAGAAGGAAGGCGTGACAGTGCTCACTGTGAATGTGAGTATGGAACCAGCTGCATGGAAGCAGCTCAGTTTTTGAGTATGAGAGAATTTCTCAGGACTTTATTTAACAGAAATGCTACTATCCTTAATGTGAAATCAAAATGTAACTATATATTGACTTCTTGATGGCTCAGTTGGTAAAGAATCCATTTGCAATGCAGGAGACAATTATGGGATGCCAGGGAAAACAAAAGACAGTAGTTTAATACCTTTCAGTGGCACTGATAACATGACCAACAGCAATTCATATTCACTTGAAAAATATTTTGCTCTATTTCCAGTTCCCCTGTGCACTCACTGAACTCATATTCTTCTATTCCAAAATATCAGAAAACTCTACCCACCAAAGTAGGCAGTCTGTAACCTCAGATACATGGAGCACAAAGCCATCTATTAACTCATTTATTCATTCAGCATTTTCTGTGTTAGGTATTGGGAAGATTAAGTGATTAATAAAAAAAAAAAACATATATCATTGACCATAAATATTGACATACTATTACAAACATAATGTAAATCATAGGCATTAAAATCAGTTTCACTTAGTTGAGTAATTTAGAATTCTATGACACAAAATTTAATAAATTAAATAAGCCATCTGTTTCTCTCAACCTACCACATGCACATTGACAAATAATATTTGTCATTATTCTTTCTTTTATCCTTTCTTCAATTTCTTTGCAATATCAAAGGAGATATCAGAGCTTGACCAACAGTTCACTGCTTCTTTCAAAGGGATAAGACAAAGTAAATAGAGCATTTCTTATAATTAATGTAATCACAGATTGCTTTGATATGTAGCTGGTCAGAGAAACAGGGATCCCACCAGAATTGTGAGAATGTTACAAATAGTTTCATTTGCCAGTGATAGTTCAAGACATTCTGCTAAACTGAGAAGAGAAGTATATTTGGGAAGGAAAGAATTTCAAATATTAAACTCTTTAGTTGGGCAACAGCAAATTCATTTTTGTATATAATATTCATAAAGTTTTTCAGGAAAGTTAATAAGACATATCAATATAATTATTTTATAATTTGACACAAACTTTAAAAAATATATTAATATACTTACAAAAGAAATACATTTCCTTTGTTATGATTCATTTGGCATAGTAAATCACCAAATTTAGTATAATATGAAAGTCATTTTATTTTAAGACAATCTTGAGGAGTTAGCTACAAGAGAGACATTTTCATCTAAGTCTCTGAATGCTGTTCACTGAGGAAGCTGATCTATACATTTGTCTTTTTTATATATTTTATATTTGAATCTTATATTAAGGTATTAAAAATTACATGAAAACATGCATCTTTAAAGTAGCTGGAATTTGTCATTGCTCTTTTATTGAGGCATGTCTAATAGGCTTCATCTACATATTACTTGATAAATGAAAGAGAGAGTTAGAAATAGAAACAGACTATTTCCCAAAGCAGTTGCACCATTTTAAATTTCCACCAGGTGTGTAAAAGGGTCCCAGTTTCTCCACATTTGCTATCCTCTCTCTTTTCTACTGTCACAATACTGGAGGGTGCAAAGTAGTACCTCACTGTGGTTTTGATTTGTATGTCTCTAGTGCAGAGCTGGGAAAGTCTGCTGGGCTGCCGTCTCTGGGGTCGCACAGAGTGGGACATGACTGAAGCGACTTGGCAGCAGCAGCAGCAGTGACTAGCAAGAGCTTCCCTCATAGCTCAGTTCGTAAAGAATCTGCCTGCAATGCAAGAGACCTGTGTTCGATTTCTGGGTTGAGAAGATCCCCTGGGGAAAAAAAAAAAAAAGGCAGTCCACTCCAGTGTTCTTGCCTGGAGAATCCCATGGACAGAGGAG
>SJYC01008958.1:41-14608 GCA_006408675.1 Madoqua kirkii
ACCTACTACAAATTAGTAAATTCTACAGTAGATTTAGATAAAATCTAAATTGTTTTAACTAAACAGTATAAATCTGATGTAATGAGAAAACATTATTATATGGAATGTTTGAAAAATTAATAGAAACATTTGATCATTTTCCGCTTTAAAATATGAACTTCCTTTTTAAACAACTGAGTGTATTTCTTATTTGGGGAGAGTAAGCTTTTACTTTATTTGTGAATTGTGTAGAGAAACTGTGAAAGGATAAAGGAGGAATTTTCTCTCTTCCTGCTATCATAGTCCCAACTAGTCAAGCACTTACTGCTGCTGCTGCTAAGTCGCTTCAGTCGTGTCCGACTCTGTGTGACCCCATAGACAGCAGCCCACCAGGCTCCTCCGTCCCTGGGATTCTCCAGGCAGTACACAGCTATAAATAACAACAAAGAGACAATAGACTCTAAGAAGACAATGTAGAACAGTGAAAACTTCGACCACTCAATCACTGTGCACACACATTCCTTCTGTCTGGAGTATCTGCCCACAGGAATCACACCAAATGCACTTGTTGGACTATACACATTTCCTCTATCATGCAGATATCTCTCTCCATTAAGCCAGCAAATTGGAGATGCTACATTAAAAAAATTAATAAATAAAAACCAAAGTGAAAAAAGTTTGTTAAGGCATTCAACTCTTACCCAGTTGTTGTTTTTTTTTTTTTTCCTGCTTCTTGACATCAGACTTTTGCCTAAGTACAGGTAAAGTGTCAGTGTTGAGGACTCCTACATGTAAATTTAATATTATGTTTGAGTAGAAGAGAAAGATAATATGTTATTTATTATTTAATGAATTCCCATCCTATTACATAGAACACACACACACATATATATATGAAAAAATGTCTGCAGTTAAAAGTTTATATAAATGATAAGGTAAGTCTATTTTGAGGCAGAGAGAGAAGAAGAAAGTTGTATAGAAAAGAAGTAGAAATTGGGATAATAAATGAGGAATATGGACACATGAGTTTATGTACTTCTATGTGTAGATGATGATGTATATACATATATCTTAATATATAAAATCAATAGTGAAAAAATAAAGTTCTGAGAATATATTTCATTCTATTCACTGATTAGAGTGAAACTTATTCCTGTGATTTAAAATATAATTCAAATACACCCTCAGTTTTTAGTTTAAACATTTTGAATCATAAATTATTTTATGAGACAATAGTCCAACATAAACCACCATTTAGTGACTTAGTCCTGTAATACGCACATTTGCACAGAAAATAGATGAAAACTCAGCATGGTCAGTGAGTGAGTCACCCAGAAATGCAACTTCTATATTCTATTGGAACAGTACTGCTTGCTGTTTTCCTCTGCAGAAATTCCCTGGGAGAGTGAGTTTGTTTGTTTTTCCAATAAATAAGAATTTTTTAAAGAATGATGAATATTAATTCCAAAGAGGGAAAACAAATATTAAAGGAGTTTAGCTACTCTCGTTGAATTTTTAGGCATGAAAATCCAAGGGATATTTTGGGAAAGACAGCCAATATGTGCAATAGGAAAAATGGGTATAATGAGGTAGAAGAAAGTCCTATTAAATGATGAATGTTATGAATGACCTATGTAAACACAGGAGCATTCTCAGATCGCAGTTAAATTCTTAGGATTTATAATATTCTGATGATCGTCTTCTCTCAATAAAAATAGAAACTTGGTTATATAATAATGTCTAGACTTTGAGAGTGGGATTCCACATAGTTGGATTTCATATATTACAGCAACATGAAAATTTCACGGAAACTCATCAATATAATTGCAACTCTGTGATAGCATCTTCTCCTTAATTACACTTACCAGGAGCTATGCTTTTAGCCGGCAAAGCCAGTGCCGCAAATCTGTTTCTAAGGCTGCATTGTTCTAATCCTCAGTTCCTGTTTCGCATGATAACTGTGCGGCCTGAAAACAGGAAGTCTTCCCCCTCTGGGGCTGCTTGGAATTGCTCTAATTTGTCCTGGTAATGGGTGCCAGATGTCAGGGTCTAAAAGGAAGCCAGAGCAGGCAAAAGATGGCTCTTCTGACCTTCTATTGAATTCCAGAGCTCTTACCCTCTTTTGTCTTCTGCAAAAATCAAATATTCACAAACATACTGAACCGAGTTGGGCCAGGCGGCCTCCCTCCTGGGGGAGCAGTCACAGCAGAAGAGAGAGGGCAGCTTGGCAGTACCCGGGAAGGGCGACACCGGCCTCAGTTCTCCAGGCTGTCTTGTGGGGTGAGGGGTAGGGGGAGCAGAGAGCAAAAGGAGAGAAGAAAATGAACCTATATCATCCGCGTCCACAGAAGCATCTCCTTATCATGACCGCTGCTTCTTCAAAATTGCACTCTCCCCAATGGGGTCTTTGACATCTCCTTTTAGTAAAGACGATGCATAGGGTTTGAGGTTTTGTTTCCCTCTGTCTTTTATTTTTCAGTGACTCCAGGGATAAAATGCCTTTGCTGGTATACTGTACATCTAATTTATTGCATTTGTCACTCCATTTGTCTGGGTAAAATACATTTAAATCTGGAAAAGTCTCAGCAGAGTAAATCAAAGTGAATATAGTCAGATGCCTGCGGCTGTTGATAAGAGTACAAACTGGCGATAAAGTCGATCAACTAGTACAGGATTTACATGTCTGAGCCTTTAAATCACATTCGTGTTAACTGATTTTCTACAGGTTCACAGGACTGCATGTGACTCGTTTCCTATTTGTAATGAAGTTTCTGTCCCCCAAATTTTCAAGCAGATTTTTTTCTTGGTATAAATGGCAGATTTTCATTCGCAAGGAGTGATCCTACAGGAGGTGTCTTTGTTTTCTTTTGTAAAGGTATAGTTAGAGAATAGAAATGCCATCCTGGGGGAAAATCAACCATTTTGTTTCCTCAGAAAAAGTAAGGAGTGATTGAAAAAAAAAAAAAAAATTCAACTATGTATTCTATTAAACAGCTTTGTCATCCAAGCAGCACATAAGATTTGAGAATTCAGATAAATATCTAAAGTTATTTTAAAAATTGTCATTATTCAGTATTTGCCTATCAGACCTGGAAATGCTAAAATTTAAAATCAGTAGGAAATGTTAAGCTTATTCAAGGTTCACTGTCCCAATGAAATGACACTACTGTCCTGGACACCTCCTTACAATTAAGCTAGTCTGAGTTTCTGTTTTTCTCCTCTTTCTTTTCCTCCAAATGACAGAAGATTCAAGTATATCTTAGTTTTTCTTGAGATTTTCAATAATTTATAATGCAATTTTATTTTTTTCTACAGTAATTTGCTTTATCTAAGATTTCTTTGAGAATAACAAATATTTAAGAGTTAAGTTCTAAATAAATACGCTGAAAGCCTGTGGAAAACTCAGATACATTTGTTGGCATCCTTAGTTTCTGATCATTGATAAGGTAGTTATAAATGGTAACTGACTTACTCAGTATATGCCCCAGAAACACCTTCTTAAGTTTGTCCAGACCATTCCTGTAAAAATCTGAGCATGATGGGTGCACAGGACTCTCTCAGTAAACGGGCAAAAGCAAAAACTGTTCTCAGTGACAGGGGTTCTTCCTCTGCCAGTGGAGCTCGTTTGACCTCTTTGATACCCATTTTCTCATCTTCAGAACAGGATAAATATGTCTTATTTTGTAAATATTCAATATGATAATCTTGGAGAAAGCACCTGGAACACATCAGATGTTCTAAAAATTTCATTGTAAACTATATTGTATTTCAATGCATTAGCTTAGGAGTCTCAGACTATTAGCTAGATTTGTACTATTAATTTTATATATTTTATAAAGGTTGCATATATAATTACTTATGAAAAATTACAGTGTTGCATCATTCCTTGATGTCTGTCAAGGCATGTTTACTGAACCTCACCTAAATGTCCATACCTCTTTGGAATGCAGTCACATTAATACACCTATGAGAGTCCTTGCAGTTTAACAGCAGACAGAACTTTCTAGTCTCAGCTAGGTTAATCAATCTAACAATGAGAGAAAATCAGCTGGACTAAAGTAACCTGTGCTGTTTCTTATCAGCTCTGGTCTGGACGCTTCCATTCTTCCTGACTCGTCTACACAAGCGCCTCAGCACTCAGGGACTGACTTTTCTCATCACCTGCTCTTCAGGCTTTGGCAGCACTAGCTATTGACTGAGTAGCTGGTGATCCTCACCCTGTATTTGAGATTTCTCTGCTGACTGTACTCTGAGGTAATGATGACTGTAGTCAGAGGTCCTGCTCTTCCAGCTTTCTTTAACTGCAACAAACAGACACACTTTCAGCAGCCCTAACGTTTGCTTTATAAAAAGAATATCCGTATATCAGATATGACTTTACTATTTCCCTCTATTTTCTTTCTCATTAACAATCTGTTCTGATGGAAACAAGAGAAGCAGAGAAGAACTGACTCGATATAATACATTTTTTAGAACTTGATAACTATGTTTGAAGAGATACCATAGGGTTGTTTACTCATTTCTACAAATACTCAGGATAGTAATTTTACTTGATAGTATCTTGGGTAATTTTTAAAATGACATAAGGTCATTATGGTAAGGAAGCATTTGGGAGATGGTAGGTTTTTCATTTAGAAGGAGTATATTTATTATTGCCTGCCTGACTGTCTAGGTACTATTTAGCTCAAATGAAACCCTAACATGAAAATTTTGACTGGAAAATATTAACCATTATTCCTCTTTCTTCTCTTCTTATAGCCCTTATAAGTCCTTATACCTTTCAGTTAACTGAAAAGCAGAGAGCGAATACAGAACATGAACTATAAAAATAGCTGAAATAGCTGATACATTGAATTCTGTCTCCATAACTCTCACAAACACACAGGGGTTTCTTATGCTTCAGTTGCTTATGGTTAAGCACAGAAAGGTCAACCATTAACTTTGATTCTTGAGTTCTAAAAAAAAAGATGAGGATACTTTAAAAAATATAGTCACTCATTAAAGTTGAAAACATACTGTGCTATGTGTCCAAGAACTAATTCAAGAATTTCCTCTTTAAATAATATACATACCAGAAGGCATAGTGATCAGTCACTCAGCTGTGTCGGACTCTGTGAGACCCCATGGACTGTAGCCCACCAGGCTCCTCTGTCCATGGGATTCTCCAGGCAGGGATATGGGAATGGGCAGCCATTTTCTCTTTCAAAGGATCATAGATTCAGATAAATAATGTTGTGGAAATTAACTGCTCATACACAAAATCCTGTATAGTGAGATGAACAGTGAGCTTTGGATTCTAAGTGTAACTATAAAAACCACTAACCATATACTCTTGAACATATTACTTGAAGTCCTTTGTCAAAGTTTCCTCATATAAGTGAAATATAGGAAGATATTCTATTTGTGGATGAGATTAAGATAATGCATCTAATTGTCAACTAATTTACAATTAAAATTTGATAGGGAAAACTGTCAGATAACCAGTAAAAAATGAAAATGTTTTTCTCTATTTTTAATAGAGAAAACATTCCCCAGCCAATTTGCCCTTAACAATTGCCATGTTTTATTTTACAAAATTAAATAAAAGAAGCCCTTGTTTCTCATTGCCCTTGCATTTTACTGCTATCTTTTGCTTTCCTCTCTGAAGGCAGAAGTATTCTTAGAACATGAGGATTTCTCTAAACAAACACACAGGGACATTTTTCCCACTGCACAACAATGATGGAGTAAGTTACCACCAATGGGTAAAGGCTTGCTTCCCATCTAAGAAGGCTTTGTTGAAATGTACTTTTATTGTTTTGAAAAGTTAGAATCATCTATTAGCATTTAATGATGACAGTTTTATAATCCACATGAATAAGGCATTAAAATTCAACATGAATAGGGCATTAAAATTCAATCAGAACATACTTCAGTACTGCATGTTGGCAACAATTTTTACTCTAAACAAATTCATGGAAGATGTGAATCGTAGGCCTGTCTTTATGATTATTGGTAGGTTCATGACACTGGACAGGCTAATAATAGCACCTCTCCCTACCCATCACCACTGAAATAAATCCAAGAATGAGGGTGAAAGAGTTGCATTCCTTTTCTAGAATTTTCTAGTTTGACTTTCCTGTAAAAATAAACTCATTTAACTTTCTTGCAGTTACCTTGTAAGGTTAACAATTGTTTGTGGCTTTGTTAGATAACCCTCTCATATATCCATTTACACATGAATACACATAAACCTGGAACTTCCCAGATGGCCCAGTGGTAAAGACTCTGCCTAGAGTGTGAGAGGCTTGGGTTTGATCCCTGCATCAAGAAGATCTCCTGGAGAAGGAAATGGCAACCCACTCCAGTATTATTTCCTGGAAAATCCCATGGAGAGAAGAGCCTGCAGATTACAGTCCATGGGATCACAAAGAGTCGGACTCACTGAGCAACTAAGCTTGCACACATAAAGCTACCTGCACAAAAGCAAACGAGCTAATGTCCATGGAAACAGATAAACAATGAGAATTATGAATTTGATTCCCCAAATAAGACTAACTTCACTTCTTTCTTCCCCTTATGAAAAATTAAATTGCTTAATCTTTTTCTAGTTGGCTTTCAGTCATTAGCAAAGGAAATCCTGATGGTACAATTCTATTCTCTGTCCATGGGATTTTCTAGGCAAGAGTACTGGAGTGGGTTGCCATTTCCTTCTCCAGGGGATCTTCCTGACCCAGAGATCAAACCCAGATTTCCTGCATTTCAGGCAGACATTTTACCCTCTGAGCCACCAGGGAAGCCCTAAGCATAATGCTGGATACCTAGATAAATATAAAATATAAAGCCTCCCTTCTAGGTGGTATGTGCTAATTAGAGCAATGTTTTACAAAGATATTTCTGTACCTGTGCTGGTGTAAAGGTAAAGGGGATGTTTTTGCAGTGGTAAAGTATTTCATGGAGGAAATCCCGAGGCAGTCAGGAGCCTCCATGAAAGTCATGGAATTTGATTTAAGCTGACATGATAGCAGTATTAAGATTGGGCTAAAAGGAGATAGTTATCTTATTATTGAAGTCATGGCACTAAGGAATATATTCTAATAAGAGTAGAGAAGGATTAGGTACAGAGAAGCCATGGCAATCCTAGCATCTATTGGAAGAGAAGCCTGAGGGAAGAAGAAAACAAATAATCTCTCTATAACTGTGAGGTCTCAGGACAGCTGCTTAGAAAGCAACCTCTGTGGAGCCCTGAGGCTCTCAGCACAGCCATGAAGTTGTGGGTATTCAATTTAATCCTGAGAGAAAGGGAAAAGAGGATTATCTATTGGAAGGGTATTGACCGTCAAGGCACTTGGACTGTGCTGGCTGCCCCTGGACCTTGCTCTAAGGAAGGGCGTGTGGGAACAC
Source organism: Madoqua kirkii (assembly GCA_006408675.1). Lineage (NCBI taxonomy): Eukaryota > Metazoa > Chordata > Mammalia > Artiodactyla > Bovidae > Madoqua > Madoqua kirkii. Next base: position 7,404 of record SJYC01008958.1, read on the forward strand.
CATGGTGCAAAGCAGAGAGCAGGCAGAGGATAATACACACTGACGGGAGCAGGCTAATCAGAACAGAGGGACAGAGGAGGAACCGGGCTTGTGGGGGCTCCAGCTGTGTGCCTGGGACTCTGGAGTGAGACTGACTCTTCTGGTTACTCCTGGTCACTCCACTGAATTGTTGAGTGCCAACAAATCATTTCAACTCATATCCCTCATTTCAATGGAAGATTCTGAATTTCATATTATCTCAAAGAGCTGTGCTTGAAATATTTGAAAATATGAAAATTTTTTATATTAACTTCCCATTTGGGAATATGCACATATGTACTTATCCACATGATATATACACATGTAGTGGGTGTGTAAAAGTGTAGAAAGAATCCCAAAGTCTTAAAATATTAATAGCAGTCATTTATGAGTGCTGGGTTTTGGGGTTATTAGCACTGCATTTTTCATACTTTCCTGTATAAGGTAAATGTTTACAGTAAATATATTGTATTGTTGTTGTTCAGTCACTAATATGTGTCTGGTTCTTTGCAAAGTATTGAAACACACCAAACTTCCCTGTCCTTCACTGTCTCCCAGAGTATAGCCAAACTCATGTCCATTGAGTCGGTGATGCCATCCAACCATCTCATTCACTTTCACCCTCTTCTCCTTCTGCCCTCAGTCTTCCCAGCATCAGGGTCTTTTCCAGTCAGTTGGCTCTCTGCATCAGGTGAACAAAATACTGGAGCTTCAGCTTCAGCATTAGTCCTTCCAGTGAAATTCAGGGTTTATTTCCTTTGGGATTGACTGGTTTGTTCTCCTTGCTCTCCAAGGAACTCTCAAGAGCCTTCTCTAGCACCACAGTTCAAAAGCATTAATTCTTCAGCACTTAACCTTCTTTATGGTCCAGCTCACACTGCTACATCACTACTGGAAAAGCTATGGCTTTGACTATACAGATCTTTGTCAGCAAAGTGATGTCTGCTTTTTAAGATGCTGTCTAGGTTTGTCATAGCTTTTCTTCCAAGGTGCAAGTCTTTAAAAAAAAAAAAAAAAGGTTAAAGCTACAGTCACTTTCTGCAGTGATTTTGAAGCCCAAGAAAATAAAATCTGTCACCATTTCAGTTTTTTATTTTTGAAATATGTGCTTATAACCAAATATATATTCTTTTCTCATATCAAGAAATAAAATTATTTTTGATAAATACAACTAGAATTAATGCTGTGCTCTTGGACATCTTGAGTTTACATTTATCCATAACTAATTTTTCCATGAACTTTTGAGTAAGAATGTCCCAATATCTCACAATAACAATATATCTAAAACTCCAGAATGTTCATCTAGCACTTAACAGATTCTCAATAAATATCTATCGAATCTAATTCAAATCAAGCTATATTTTCAGATAAATCAAGTTGATTCTCCCCCCCTCATTTTAGATTCATAGTTTAAAACTGCATAATCAAACAGATAATCAAAATTGATCTGTTCAAAATATATGGAACCCATTTACCTCTCCTGTGTCACTTCATGCAGTTATCCCTCCCAGTGCCCTCTGCAGCAGCGACTAACATCTGGAACAGGTTTTCTCTATCTTTCTGCATGATCAGAGCTGCCATTTCAAATCCCATTGAAAACCATATTTTTTTTTCTTTCTACCTCTGTTATTGCATTCCATAATTGCATTATTTAACTCTGTCAAATGTATGGGAACACAGTTTTCTACAAAAAGAGCTCACACACAAATACAGTGCAGTAGCACACTATTTTGAAGTTAATTTCCTAGAAATGATTGCCCCCGGTTAGAAATAGTCTCTCATTTGTTGGTTTTCAGCACACCAGCTATATACAGGCAAGCAAAAAATTTGTTTAAATATTTGTTTAAAAAGATTTTTAAAAAAATGTTGGAAAGGTAGGAACAAAAGGTAATTTTGTTAATTCTTAAATGCTCTTAAAGTACTATGTTAATGTATCTACGATCTGGCTACATAACTCTTATTTGGCACTTAGAGAGAATCGAATTCTGGACTGAGAGGTCTCAGTTTTGAGAGAAAAACACTGAGAATAATAGAAACTCTGTGTACTCCTTTTGTTGTTGTTTCTACCACACTAGAGGAATTTCACCTAAGATAAAGAAAAAAAAATTCAGATCATTAAGTTAGTAATGTGGAAGTGAACAGAACTGATCCAAATGAGAACAAACAAACAAAAAAACTCAAAAGCTATTCATTGTGAGCTTGCTATAGCAAGGTCAGCCAACATCACTTGCCTTTAGCAGAGACTCAAAGGCAAGCAGGGAGTTGAATAAAGTTTGCACTAAAATCAAAGGAAGGCTCCAGATATACTCTGATTGGAAGATGCAGGGAACTGTAGGCAGGATATGTAGGGTGCGAGGTGGGGGGGGGTGGCGCTCCACAGAAAGAGTAGAGGCAGTGGAACTTCCCTCAGCAAAGCCGAGGGGTCCCGAGGAGAGGTGAGCCTGCTGTCCGCCAACCCAGCCCCTCGGCGAGTGAGAGACAATGAGACGCGACAGGGGTTTCGCCTAAGCAGTTCCGGTTTATTGTTGCAAACTCCCAGCTTATATAGACAAACAGGAGGGTTTTAGAAGGGACTTTCCATAATTGCACCAATCACGTTAAAGGTCAAATTGTCATGTCCCTTCATTATAACAGGAGTCTATGGAGATCACACACTGTCTACGTGCACAGAAATCAAGAGAGCCAATCAAAAACTTTGACAGAGAACATAGACCCTGCCCCCATCTCTTCCACCAGGTGCCATCTTAGGTTTTCGACTGCAAAGCTAGCCCCTTTGTTTTTAAGGTTTCCCATTTAGGGCCCCACAGTAGGACATACTCTGCCATTGGCTGAGTGAGCATATTTGGCTTTCTCTCTTTGGTCTTGAACTTTCTTTGTGGTTCAGCTGGTAAAGAAGCTGCCTGCAATGCAAGAGACTTGGGTTTGATCCCTGAATTGGAAAGATCCCCTGGAGTAGGGACCCACTTCAGTATTCTGGCCTGGACCACATAGTCCATGGGATCTCAAAGAGTCTGACACAACTGAGCGACTTTCATTCATACACTCATTCATTTATCTTAAATTAGAAGCAGGGATAAATTTTAGGCAAGCTCCTTGTCACTGACCAAGTCCTAATTATGGGTGTATATCAGTGAAAGGATGTTTGGCTTCTTGACTGATTTCTGCAGATTGTGGGTTGACGTTTTATCATATGTATGGTCTGGCCAATGTCCATTAGTATATTCATCTCTCAGTTAAAAAAAAAGAGGTATAATTTAGAACATATCAACTTTTACAATAAAATACAAAACATTAAATACTCATATTTAAAGAAAATTTTCTTAAGGAAAATGTATTTGAGTTCATATTTGAAGAAAAAAATAAGAACTAGCAAAATTAAGGGAACTGGGAAAGAGCTTTTGTATAATTTCATTAGGGGATGGAAAAGAGCTTTTGTATAATTTCATTCATGTATTTTTGGCTGTGCTGAGTGTTCATGCGGTACAGGCTTTTCTTTAGTTGCTGCAAGCAGGGGCTACTCTCCAGTTGTAATGTGCAGGCTTCTCATTGAGGTGGCTTCTCTTGTGTCTGAGCACAGTCTCTAGGGCACACCAGCTTCAAGAGTTGCAGCTCCGTAGAGCACAGGCTCAGTAGTTGTGGTCCATAGGCTTAGTTGCTCCGTGGCATGTGGAATCTTCCCAGACCAGGGATCAAACCCATGTCTCCTGCACTGGCAGGCAGATTCTTTACCAATGAGCCACCAGGGGAGCCCCAAAAAGGGTTTTTGAAATAAGTGAACAGTTCTGGCAAAGACTGTGAAATAAGAAATAATACAGAACATAAACAGAAATCTCGGAGTTGTATTCACAACAATCTAAATTTGCCCACAATGAGTTGGATGGGGTGTGCTGAGACTAGGTACTACTTGGCCTCTTCATAAGAGAAAGGGTCATGTATGGTCAGACTGTGATTGTTTTCTTAAGAATACCCGGATGCCATTGAAAGAATCAGACAAGCTAGAGCTTTTCTTTTAACAAAAGAATAATTTCTCCTTTTTGAAGAGTGTGTAGAGGGAAACATAAATAGAAAGCACTTAAAACTAACTCTTAATAAAATATAAAGGACTAAACTATTAGCAGAGGTAAAGGATGGGGGAAGGAATAGTCGGGTTTAAATTGTGCTTCTCAAATACCAATGTGAATATGAATGCCCTACAGATGTTAAAATACAGATTCTGATTGGACAGGCCTGGGGGGAGGGTCCTGGGACTACATATTTCTAACAAGATTCCAAGTGATTCACTGCTATTGGTCCAACAACCAAATGTTGATGTTTGAAGTGCAAAGGATGAGACACATTTCTCCTCTCTGTGATGCTCAACTGCTTAAACAAAATTTTGCAACACTATTTTGTATCCTGAAACAAAATTCATTAATAAGATAATCTATCAAAATATGCACATAAATTTAAAGGGCTTGATAATATGCCCTAAGAATAATTACAAAAGGGAGAAATAAACTGAAAAAACAATTATAATAAATGAATATGGATTTTAATATGAAAGTATTCAAACATAACCAAACTAGAAGACATATAATCATTTCACACCAATCCTTAAACTCAGTGAATATCAGTACAAATACAGACAACACTAAAAATGCTGTTTTTGCAATAATAAAACCTGCAGTGTTGCCATTGCGACACATCTCTACTAAATGTTTAAATTTTTTGGAAAATATCCTAAATAGAATAAAGTATCATATTCTTTCAGTTTACATAAGATTTATATTTCTGAAAAAATATATATATAGTGGTGGTGATTTTAAATATGAAATCTCAATTTGCAAAAGGGAGTAAGCTTAAGAATTTTAAAAATTACCATCATATATGTCCTAGGGGACATATACACTTTGTGCAGGGCAGCAACAATTCTTCATTTTGTGTACTGCAGACATGGAATGTCCACAGGCCTAGCCATGTATTCTGTTACTCCATATTCCATCCATAGCATTATTTGTTTCCAGGGAACTTTGCTACCCCAAAACAATGCTGCAAGGAAAATTGTGAGCACATGCTTAGTTGTAGCAAGAATTGCTCTGTGAATGTGACAAATATTGTCAAACCATTCCCACAAAATGGTACCAATTTATACCTTCAGTAGTAAACAATTTATATTTAGAGGACAGCTTTTGTAGTGCTTTTTTTTTTTTTTAATGTTTCCTGTTTTTGTAGCAACAATGACAATCATGGACGGTGATTTGGAGAAAAGACTTGGGACTATAGACAGACTGAGCCACGTGAATCTGGAGAGGAGGAACATTCTGACAGGTTAAAATGCCAAGGCAAAGACTCTAAGGTTAACATGCCTAGTGTACACTGAGACTACCTGCTCTGAGGCTGAGTAACAGCAAGGGGGCAAGGAGTGTGATTGGACTGATTGGTGAGTTGGGAGGGAGCTTGGTGAGAGCAGAGATTGTAAAAGAGGCAAGCACCAAATCTCTAAGGTCTTGGCAGGGCTTGAAAAGGACTTTGGAGTTTACCCTGCATGTAGTAGGAGCCCTGTGGAAGGGTCTAGCATCACGCAATATTTTTTTCTGAGGTTATCAAGAGTCTTTTCAGAATTTTGCTTCCAAATATGAAGCTACATATCTTTCTTTTTAAGTTCATATTATTTCTTCATGTTTCAAAGATTTCTTTGCATGTATGCATGCTAAGTCACTTCAGTCATGTCTGACTCTCTGTGACCCTATGAACTGTATCCACCAGGCTTCTCTGTCCATGATATTCTCCAGGCAAGAATGCTGACTGGAGTGGGTTGCTATTTCTCCTCCAGGAGATCTCCCAGACCCACTGATCAAACCCTTATCTCTTATGTCTCCTGCACTGGTGAGCGAGTTCTTTACCACTAGCACCGCCTGGGGTATCAAAAGATTTCTTTATTTATTATTAAAAGCAAGTACAACTTGATAAAGAAAAACAAAACAAAACAAAAAAAAAACAACTTTTGTCAACGCCAGGTAACCTACCATTCACCCAGAAAACGTGAAGACTCTTGATAAATTAGTTATATATTATCAGATTATTTTTTTCTTTTTTAAGCATGTGCGTAATAATGCACTTGGTTTAATTTGTATGGAGGTAACATAAAGTGATGCAAACTATTACAGATATTTTTCTTTAATGTTTGAAAAAGAATATTTGATCCACTTGACAGAACTCATACCATTTTTAAAAATAATTTCTGTGAACAATAATAAAATCAAAATTAGTTTACCACACAAATTAAGAAAGTATATTCAACACTCCAGATACTCACAGATCTGGAAATCAGACAAATGTGGCAACAAAGCAGCAACAACAAAAGGTGAGAAAGGTGCAGATATAAGAAACAAACATTCTAGGTTAAGGTAGTTAAACATAATTTTGCTGTGAAATGAAAAGAATTAAAGAATTCTTAATTCTTACTAAGGAAACTTATGGAAACCTGATGGACATGTTAGAGACTAACTTCTAATGAAGTGGGTGTGGTCAGAAAGGTTAAGGATGAGGAGGACATGCTAACTTTGCATTTAGTTCTAAGTGAAACAAGAATATATTAAATCTGGTAAAGTTAGAAAGCATATGGGTTTGGGAATTTAAAGGGAAAAGAGGCAATCACATGAGGCTGGGAAAGAAATGTTGGGTGCACAAGTGCTTGCTGTACCATGCTGAGGCAATGGGATGCAATGTGGACTCTGGTCTCCAGGCCCTGCTGAGCTTCCCGCCAAAAACACCAGCCCATATTTTTTGCAGATATCTCATAATAATGCCCTTCCTGAACTGGCTCTTTATCTAAATTGTTTTATGTAGACAAAAGGGAAGGCAAAAAGCAAGACTTCCTATGTCTTCTTCTTAAAAATCACCTACATATTTTTAATAATGTGTATTATAATCCACGCCAAAGAGACATATTTTATGGTGACACATTTTGTTCCCCTACACCTGTCTAGTCTTATTTTAAAGTTTTATGTTTCTAAAATTTTATCATGCAATTTTTTTTTACTAAATTAGTAAAACATAAATCTCTAGTATAAAATTTTTAATTTCATTTCTTTAAATAGGCTTAAATTTAGGTAAACAGTATTTTTTTTCATTTATACAATATCGAAAATGTAATTACATCAAGGTAAATGTTTTTTTGCTAAATTTAGATATCAGTAAAGCATTAT